>JANAVB010022625.1:130000-135000 GCA_029216955.1 Iris pallida | reverse complement strand
GAGATTTCATATCTATCATATTGTGCTATTTCTACCTTAGAATTGTGACTTGGTTGTACTTTCTGTGTTGTGCTTCAATTCGAGAGTATATCTTGTACAGGTACATTTATACAGTGTTAGATATATGTGACCTAGGGCAGCGTTCTACTGCCGACACTACGGCATAGGCTGGATGTACCAGTTTCTCGTGCCCCTAAATTGGGTGTGGGTCGTGACACATTTTATTGGTAGCCCATGAAGGTAGAGAGAGTCACAATTAGTGCAATTTCGTAGTAGTACTCGAACTAGAGTATCACAACAGCCTGGAGTAGGATATAAGATATAGTTTTTGAGGTACTAAATCACATTTAGGAAAAACTCTTATCTAAATTCTTGCCATCTAAATTCTTGCTGATATTGTTTTCCTTTGAAATAAACAGTCCTTCCTTTGATTATATCGCTTTCTTTCCAGTATTGATTTCCTTGTTTGATCTGTCTCCAAGACGGCGTAGACACGATCTCATCTTTCCAAGCCTAGGGGATACCACCAAGAGGTCTGCCACTTCTCGTTCGGTTTAACACGGCCCTAGGGACCGCAGCTGCCCTTGTTTCTTTTATGTTAGAGCATTTGTCGCGTATGGGGTTGCACCTCCACCAAGTTCGGAGGCCTACCCAGTCATCCCAGAGGTATCCCAATACTAGCTACCTTCGGGATCAGTGGATGCAGCTCAACTTTTTGCCTTCTTCCAGAAGATGATAGAGGACCAACAACATCAGTCTGCTAATTTCAGGCAAGGTATAGACAATGCCCACCAGCTAGCTATAACGACAATGGAAAGGGTCACTGCCCAGCCGCAGGGAGGGCAGATAAAATAGTATCAACCGAGGACCCCGGGCATTCAGGACTTCCAAAAGATGCGGCCGAGAGATTTCAGAGGTACTGAGGGTATCCTATATGCTGATGACTGGATTTAGCACATAGAGGAGATCTTCGCCTGGCACTAATGCCAGCTAGGATCCAGATAGAGGCGGCGGGCAGCCAGATATATGACCTTGCCCGAACAAGGTATCAGACTGACCCTAGAGTGCGTACGGAGGAGCAGACATGGAAATCTTTCAAGAAGCATTTGAAGGAGAAGTTTTTCCCGGACACAGAACTCAGCGCCTTGGAGACGCAGTTTGAGAGTTTGGTTTAAGGGAACCAGACAATGGAGGAGTACGCTGGTGAGTTCTGCCGCCTGGGCAAATTTATTGAGGGCCTTAGCGAGACGATGAAGGCTATAAGGTTCAAGAAGGGTTTGGTCAAGGAAGTCAAGTCCTTGACCAAGAGTGACAGAAATGCCACCTTTGAGGAGATTCTGTCAAGAGCCATAGCAGCAGAGGACAATCTTGAGATGAAGGTGAAGAGAGGTTGTGATGCGCATGGAGCTAGTAGCAGTGAAGGACTTGCCAAGAGGCCCCATTTTCAATATCAGCACCAGCAGAGGCCGTTCCAGCAGCAATTTTAGGGGCATAGTTGTACACCTTTTCCGCAGGTGCAATAGCAGCCGAGACAGCAACAACAGGCACCCAGACACCAGCCGGCCATCAGTTGCACCTTCTGCAAGAAGCCAGGGCACGGATGGAATGACTACAGGAAAAGGCTGGAAAAGTGTTTGATGTGTAGATCATCGGACCATCAGATGAGAGACTGTCCCATAGCTGCAGTTCGTCCTACACCAGGAGGAAAAGAAGCTAGGCCTCAGTAGGCCAGCAGACGGGACCACCGTTGCAGACACAGCAACAGAGGTTTGTCCAGCACCAGTAGCAGGCGAGAAAGGCCAACACGAGCGAGCTTTTACCATGGTAGCTGAGGATGCAGAGGCCATAAGAGATCTGATCGTAGGTTCTGTTCTTCTCGACCCTATTCTCGTATTTGTATTGCTTGTTCGGGTGCTTCCCATAATTTTGTATTTGTATCATTTGTTTTTAGACACCATCTTGTTTCTGAATCGTTGCCTAGGACTTGGAAGATCACGACTGGGGGTGGCATCATCCTCGTCAATGATATTTGCAAGGATCAGAGAGTTATTTTGGAAGGCCGAGAACTGGATGTGAGTCTGCTCGTAATGCTATTACCGAACTACTATATTATACTCGGGATGGATTGGTTGAGCAGGCATAATGCCGGTATAGATTGTCGTAGGGGCAATGTTCTATTAAGAGTGCCGGGCGAGCTAGAGTTTTAGTTCGTCAAACGGGAGGCGGAGTAGAGCAGCAGAGTTTTCTGCGAAGTTTCAGTAGAGAAGCAGGCAGTACCACATCTATTGATACCAGAGTTCATGGATATCTTTCTGGAGGACTTGCCAGGACTACCACCGGACAGAGATGTTGAGATCTCTATAGACTTGGTGCCCGGCGCAGAGCCGATATCTCAGCACATCTATAGGGTAAACAACAACGAGTTGGTAGAGTTGAAGAAACAGGTGGATAAGTTACAAGATAAGGGCTTCATCCGATCGAGTTCTTCACCATGGGGTGCACCGGTGCTTTTTGTACCGATGAAGGATGGGTCGGTATGGATGTGTATTGATTATAGGGCACTCAACAACTTTACGATCAAGAACAAGTACCCGCTACCGAGGATCGATGATCTCTTCGATCAGTTGAGTAGAGCGAGAATATTTTCTAAAATTGGTCTAAGGTTAGGCTACCATCAGGTGAAGGTGAAAAAGGAGGATATCCCGAAGACAGCAATCAGGATACGGTATGGCTAGTTGGAGTTTATAGTGATACCGTTTGGGTTAACTAACACCCCGGTGGTGTTCATGAACCGGATGAACAAGGTGTTCCACCAGTACTTGGACAAGTTCGTGGTGGTATTCATCGATGATGTCTGGGTATACTCGAAGACCAGAGGAGCATGAGGAGCACTTGAGAGCGGTTTTGGAGACTCTAAGAAAGGAGGAGCTTTATGGGAAGCTTTCAAAGTATGAGTTCTTCCTCGATCGAGTTAATTTCCTGGGTCATATTGTGATCGAGGATAGAATCTCAGTTGACCCGAAGAAGATCACGGCAGTTGAGGCATGGACAACACCAAGTTCAGTTACGGAGATCAGAAGCTTCCTAGGATCGGCAGGCTACTACAGGAGGTTCGTTCAGGATTTCTTCCGGATTGAAGAGCCGTTGACTAGGCTGACCTAGAAGGACGCAGAGTTTATCTAGTCAGAGGAGTGTTAGATCGCTTTTGATGATTTGAAGAAGCGGTTGATGACTGCTCCATTCTGACGATGCCATCAGGATCAGGCAGGTTTACTATCTACAGTGACGCCTCATGTAAGGGTTTGGGTTGTGTCTTGTAGCAGCATGAGAAGGTAATTGCCTATGCATCCAGGCAGTTACATTTGCATAAAAAGAACTACCCTACCCACGACGTAGAGTTAGCGGCAGTTATCTTTGCTCTGAAGTTGTGAAAACACTATCTATACAAAGAGCAAGTGGAGATCTTCACAGACCATAAGAGCTTCAAGTATGTGTTTAAACAGAAAGAGCTCAACATGAGACAACAGAGATGGTTGGAGTTGATGAAGGACTTTGACATTTCATTGTAGTATCATACAGGAAAGGACAACGTGGTTGCCGATGCCTTGAGTTGGTATCCAATAGCCATTTGTTTGACAGTAGATCGTTACTTGTTAGTAGATCTGAAGATCCTGGAGATCGACATGATAGTGCCAGGTGTTGAGATGCAGATGTAGGGTCTGCTGATTCAGTCAAATTTGATAGAGAGGATCAAGTCGACTCAGTTCGACGATGTCGCTCTACGGTGTTTCCGAGAGCAGGTTCGAGCAGGACTTGTTAAGGATTCGTCATTACAAAGGATGGCACATTGAGGCACAATTCTAGACTGTGTGTGCCCTATGCAGACCTTCGAGAGCAGGTTATGCAGGAGGCTCACCATTCTCAGTATTCTATGCATCTAGGTACAAACAAGATATATAGAGATTTGAAAGAGCATGTCTGGTGGTATGGGATGAAGCGGGAGGTAGCACGCTTAGTAGCCACATATTTGGTCTGCAAGCAGGTAAAGACAGAGAGACAGAGGCCAAGAGAATGATTATAGGCATTGCCTATGTCGAAGTAGAAGTGGAAGCACATCAAGATGGACTTCGTTGCATGATTATCGCTTACACTATGAGGAAAAGACGCAATTTGGGTCATCATAGACAGGTTGACCAAATCAACAAACTTCTTGCCATTCAAAGTAGGTTTGTCTACGGAGAAGCTAGCAGAGATGTTCATGTGACAGATTGTCAGACTTCATGGAGTTCCGATGAGCATTGTCTCGGATCGGGATAGTCGCTTAACTTTCTATTTTTGGCGGAGTCTGCATACTAGTTTGGACACTCAGCTCAAGTTTAGTACTGTATACCACCCGTAGACGGACGGACAGTCAGAAACGACTATTCAGACCATCGAGGACATGCTGTGGACTTGTATTATAGACTTTGGAGGTTCCTGGGAGGATCATTTACACTTGATGAAGTTTAAATACAATAATAGTTTCCAGGCGAGCATTGAGATGACACCATTCGAGGCGATGTACGGGCATAGATGTCGTACTCCCTTGTCTTAGGATGACGTTAGAGAGCGAGGTTTATTGGGACCTGAGATGGTTGTGGACGCAGCCGAGAAGGTAAAGATCATAAGGGATCGACTTCGCGTGGCACAGTACAGACATCGATATTAGACCGATAGCCACCACAAACCTTTAGAATTTGAGGTACAGCTTAGGGATAGGATTAGGATTAAGATTGGTTTGATTTTGTGATTTTGATTTATCATGTTTGATTAATACAGTTAATTTGAGACCTTGTTTGTTATAGGTTGGAGATTTGGTATTGTTGAGGATATCTCCAACATGTGGTACTATACGCTTTGGTGGAGGTGGAAAGCTTAGTCCATGTTTCATTGGACCTTTCGTTATCAGCGGGAGAGTCGATGACGTGGCATACAGGCTAGACTTACGACCTGCATTAGCT
>JANAVB010022625.1:0-125000 GCA_029216955.1 Iris pallida | reverse complement strand
AGTTAGACGACACTTGTGAGTTGGACCCACAGAAGGATCCAGCTCTAGCTGTGGACATCACACCTATTGCTTAGGCTAGATAGCTAGGCAGTTTACCTTATTTCATTATGTTATTTGTATTTGACATCTGAGTTGTATTATTTTTGGATGTTTAGATGTTGTGTCGTTTAGATACTTAGACTTATTTCATTCTGTTTGTATCTTCTCTTTCGAGATTTCATATCAATCATATCATGCTATTTCTACTTTAGAATTTTGATTGGGTTGTACCTTCTGTATTGTCCTCTGATTGGAGAGTATATCTTATACAGTACATTTATACAGTGTTAGATGTATGTGACCTAGGACAGCGTTCTAGCGTCGACACTGCGGCTTAGGCTGGAGGTACCCACTTTTTATGCCCCTACACTGGGTACGGATCGTAACATATTAAGTGGCACACTTGTGGCATGTGTGTAGTGGGCTTCGAATGGACAACAACCATATATCAGGTCGAAATAATTAAGTCGAGGTTGGATACCGAATTGAGGTCGAAAAGTACATCAGTATTATGGCAAGGGTTATAGCTAGCATTTTTTGACCTAAAAGTCGTATAATGAAAATAGAGTACAAGGGGACATGTTTTAGCGGGACATGATATGCCTATAGAGGTAGGCTCCTCTAGGTCTTGTATATGGAATTTGTTGGAGGGTAAGAGCTGGTCTCGTGCTCTGAACAGCAATGTCACGGTCGAGGACACTAAATAATCTAAATAAAAGTGGGTGTTCATGAGGCACTAGTTTATCATCCTAAGGGAAACCAACTTATCCTAAGCAATCGGTAATACCAGCAAATCCTAAAATTATGAGGGCTTACGATCTATACTATACAAAACTAAGACACGGATTTAGGTTTAATGAGGTTAGAAAATTTTTAAAGTCGTGATATTTACCTCGATTCTTGATTATAAAAGAATACTACACGACTTAATAGATAATGTGATATGGTAGATACGAGTCAAGTATGAATATAGTTTTTCAATTTTGAATAGATAGAAACGATTGTGTATATATAGCTTTCATGGCCACGGAAGAATACTTCATGTCTACGAGCGTTGTTTTTCGAAATATGTGAAGAAAAACAATTAGAGTTCGAGGGAGTTGGGATTGAATTTGCAAATATGGGTTTCAAGGTCAATTGAATAGTTCAAAGAGGAAGTTTGTCAAGACCGTTGCGGATGAGACCCTAAAGGACAAGTTCAACTATATCTCAATCCACATAGAGTAATCATACGAAGAGCGAACCAAGTATACTAGGTTGATCAGACCGTCATGCACCGGTTCTGCTTAAACAATATGTTAGTTGACGCGCCCAAATAACATACGTCTTGAAACAAGCTCGATTATGTGTGAGCAGGAAAAACCAGGCTATAATAGTAGTATTGGTCAAGATGGTAAAATATGAGTACGTGAGTCAATGATGAAAAGAAATACAACTAATTCAAGTTCCTTAAGAATCTAAGTCTTGTCTGGTGTTCGTGCCTATGCTGTCGTCCTACTATTTTCTTGTCTAAGGCTTTGGTTGATAAAATGTGGTATGGTCCTCTAAGGATTTATAGTCTAGGTAATCCAAGTAGTATCCTCTACAATGGGTCATAAGGAAGAAAGGAATACTAGGCCGTGAGACACACTACCAAACTTTTAAGAGTTTAGCTAATAGTCTACTTAGATCAATGAGGCCTACAAGTCATTCTTCTTAGCCCTATCAAGCATGGAGGAAAGATAAGATTTACGATAGAAGGGATCAAGCAAGATGCAATCAATAAGCCAAGTGAGAGTTCGAAAATAGAATCAAGGTAGGAGGTCAAGTATGTGGCTTAGATCCTAGATTTTAATCCTATACGCAGGCTTGCTTGGTACGGTAAAGTAACCAAATAATTTATCTTGACCTACATGGGCCACCACAAAAACATGTAACGCCCCGGTCCCAAAATACGTAGGACTAGGAACGTAGAAATGCCAGCCGTATAATAAATATACGTAAGCTGTAAAATGTATGATAACCACGACAACTAATCTCATCCACAAAAATAAAGAATAAAATATATCATGATATCAACTATGAATTTTCTTTGTACAAGATGATGGGCGGTCCACTACCAACTATTTAAATGAAAAAAATAAATAAAAATGAGAGAAAATGTCAAGCGAAGCGAATGACGATCTAAGAGAACGTCATCTACAAAGAATTGAAGAAGATCATGGCCTTGGCTAGAATACCTACGAAAGACAATAGCACACACCTGGAGAGATCACTAGGTCCTTAGAGGGACGTAACAAGATACATAATATCATGCCATAACACTAAATATAAACTTCTCAATAAATAAGTCAATTGGATTATAACATGGTCCAATACACACCATTGAATTAACGTACCATCCCCCCAACCAAACAAGGACAGAAAATGGTACACTAACCAATGATGAATATCATTCCATGGTAAAAATCTAATATGGTATTCGGACCACAACAAGGTTCAGTACCTTCTCATCGGAGTAGTGAAGGACAATATATAGAAAACTAGTCCATGACAAGTTATTGTTCCAAGCCACGGTCAGATATAAGTACCTAAATCGAAAGTACGCATACCTGACGGATAAGGTAGCCTAACCATTCTAACTGAATGAAGTTTAAGAACATCCCTCCAACGCATGGGCTCTCAGGCTAAAAATAGGATCAGCATAGTCCCCACTTGGGGCACCAGGGGACTCAAGCATAACAGTTCCTCGAATGTTAATGGCCAGCAATAAATAAAGGGGTCGTCAACCCGCATCTCTAGCATTCCGTACGGTCACAAGGGAAATGTGCATAGTCGCCCATACGCTAAGGATATGTCCTCCCCACCCCATGCCTATATGTTGTCTTCATAACATATAACCTCTATAACCGCTAAGTCCAACTAATCATGCAATCCTATTAGCGGTTTATTCTATCGCACGGCTTATACGTACCAGTGGCCAGCAAGTCACGTATGTCCGAGTTCTATATGCAACTCACAACTTCATGGTACAACATGTCAAGGCCTATGAATGCAACACAAATTGGGTGGTCCCGTAAGTCTAGGCGTAATGTACATAAAATAATTAAATAACAGGTAATAGAACTTGAAAGTAAATTTGCATCTCAATGTAACTAGGAAACACAGTTTAGATTGCAAAAAAGAAATAATAAATTAAATGCATGAAATATGAGCTAAAGTAAATAGACAACAAATGACAAGGTATCTTGCCTGAGGTTGTGTGCAGAAAGGGCGACGTCCAATAACTCGAACCGACAGATTAGTGAAGCATAGAAAGTCAAATCTCACACACGTCCTCGAATGCTGAAATGAATACCACAAACGTTTCTAGAATATGAAAATATAGCTAGAATAGACTACCCATAAGTCCATTTCTGGACACAAGGGCAAAATCATAATTTCGGGTCAAAAACGAAATCTGCCGTTAGACCTATTTTGCTCCAATAAGCGTGCCAGTACCTACATTCTCTAAAGTTGTCAAACTATATGTCTACGGGTCCGATTTGATGAGACAAACCCAACCGTATGTCCAAGTTGGATTCCGGTTGGACGTGCACAATTTTGCTCGTTGGATCGGATCGTGGGCACGCCAAATAGGCTTTCCGATCGACCTTCTCAAAATTATAACAAACTTGGCAAACAGGACCAGAAAATTGATTTAATCATGTTGGCGCAAGTTTCGTCTCGATACGACGATCGTGCATAAAGTTATAGGCCAGTTTATAAAGTAGCCGATACGGGGTATCTTGACGGATACGCTTCGATTTCGTTATGCACGCACAACGAAATCGAGTTCCGTCAGTTTCCACACGTCTGTGAAGTCGATACGCACATTTTGATGCTTTTGATTCGTGACCACGTCGCCCAGTTCGTTTGGGCATACGCCGTATCGAAAGTTTTTATTTATTTTTTATGGTTTTGTGAATTGCTTTTCATGAACTTTGAGATCGAATAACTTTATCTACAGTGTATAACAATTTCAACTAAAAGAGGGCTTTTGAAGTGATACATGTGTTCTAAAATACTGTTTAGAAGTTTTTAAAAATTCTCTGCAGGATATATCAGAATATGACTAACAACATAGGTGGTTGGACTGGTTTTTCTGTTTTTCCTAGACATGGTTTTTCCTCAACTTTGCATCGATTTTTCCAATTGGTCTTTGGATTATATCCCAATCCAGCTGCTGGGATCCCAAGAGGGTTATATTGGCTTCCTATAGGATTAACTAGATCAAAAGTTTCAACAGAATCGAATGAGAAATAACGCAAAGGAAATGGTACCTTGTGTTCGTGTGTAATAGAGATGTGCTCTGTTTCTCGTCGGAAAAGGAGTGTGTGGCAGCGCTCTGGCGGGTTGGTGACGGTTCAGGCTGGTCGGGGATGTGCGTAAGAATGGCATGGACTCTTTAGACTCTCTAAAACCGTAATACGCGAGAAGATTTTTTTAGAAAATTTTTCCTCTTACTTCTCCTATCATTGTCTTTTGTACGAGATGATAAAAATTGAATTTCAATAGAGTTTAAATTCACTTTGAATTTCGTTTCAATGCAATCTACTAGAGAATCAGGTTTAGGATATGATAGGAATAAATTTTTGAAATAATTAGATCTACTACTCCTATTCGCATAGTCGGGATATATCATCTACTGTTCCCAGGAATAGTAGATGCTGCACTTATATATATATTTAATATATATCTTAGCTATTACTTATATACATAAGTATATATGGCTTATACATGTATATTTATATATATGACGCTTACTACTATGCTTACCTTGGTGTAAACTAGAATTCTAAGAAAAATTCTTCAAAAATCTAAAACAAATAAAATGCTAACAGAGAAATTTTTTTAGTAAAAAAAATTTGTAAACAATTTACTAAGGGCTAATATTTTCTTACTAGTTTGTGTATAAGATCATATAATTATTTAATACTTATTTTAATGAGTATGTAAATACCATAATTTATTAATAAAAACTTATAAGAACATATTATAACAAATAATATAGGGTTTATAGCTAGTAGGTTAGTCAGGGCACATAAGTGTACTAGCCGTGCCATATTGTGTAATCATTGTGCATAACAAAATTTAAGCATGACTAAAACTATATTTATAAATAAATAACAAAATAATGATGGAACTGGGGATTCCCAGGTCCCTTCCTTTGGTGTGCGTATGGATCGATAGAAAGTTAAAGAGATCAAATACGTGTTCTAACCCTTCATAGACGGAAACTAGGGTTCATGAATTATACCTACGGCGAAAAGGAGACAAGTAATTCCTGGCAATCTCGAGCGAATGACCCTAAGATCTTCTGCACGTATTCCTTCCTCGAGTTGGACGTCGTGTGGGCGACGATCTCCCAATCTTTTCTTCTCCTTGGCAGCACTCTCTTTCTCTCCTTACGTGAATCACGAATTTAGAGAAAATTTCAGATTTCTAATCATTATTCTGGCGGCCAGAGAATAGAGGATATATATAGGCTACGGCAGGGACCATGAGGAGAAATTAGGGTTGCTTCGATTAACAAAATGCCTTGGAGGAATTAGCTTTTGAAAACAAAAACAAGAAAAAAAGTACGAGAAGTACAAATTTAATTCTGGAAAAGTATTGCTATGGAAGTCTGATTCGTAAACGATCACTTTGTTCCTTGGACCATATGATGATGATGAAGATCACTGCTTGAAGTAGAACAACTTGGAAGAACTAATGCACCAGAAAGGTATCGACGCACTTGGGCACTGATGGCGAGGCCGAATGCTTTCCTGCTTTGCTTCACTTTGTTCTGGAAGAAAAGTTGAAGAAGGATGCTCTAGAAAATCAAAATCTCGAAGCTCTGATCCCTGTATTCTCTCCTGTCTCTCCCTGTCTGTCCGTGTGTATGAGAAAAATGAGTCTATTTATAGACTGGGGCTTTCCTGCGTAAAAGAGCATCAACATCTGTCTTTATGCTAACAACTGCCCTCTACGATCAGAATCATCCTCTGTATATGCTGACACGTGTCCCATCATTTCAGTAAGAATAGGATACATGTACACACGTTCTTCGAAATAGGTGGCATGAAGACCACGTAGGCACACCACGTTCCAAACTGGCCAGAACGAATCGGGCATAAAAAGATGAGCGTAAACTAGCTCTGTCATAGATTTCCAGCGTAAAGTGGTTATCGAATAACCTTGAGCGTAAAATGACTCAAATAGACTTCACGCACACATTGTTTCTTATGAGCGTAAGGACTCATATAAAA
The DNA here is from genome assembly GCA_029216955.1 of Iris pallida. NCBI lineage: Eukaryota > Viridiplantae > Streptophyta > Magnoliopsida > Asparagales > Iridaceae > Iris > Iris pallida. Next base: position 118,689 of record JANAVB010022625.1, on the reverse strand, counting down.
CCCCGTGCGTAAAAGAAACCATTCAGTGAGCGTAAAGTAGCTCGATCTCTATAAACGACAACAATGGTCTTTGTATGAGACAAATTCTATTGAATCCTGTGGTAAATGCCATCATTGATATCTTTATGTCAAAGTCTGCATTAAATGAGAGATTTGATAGCTTTTGTCTAGCGTGAAAGAGGCTGCTCAGTCCTTGGCGTAAAATCACCGGTGTATACCCAAGCGTAAAAAGGTCAATCTGCTTAGGCGTAATACAATTAGCCTTGTCTTGGGCGTAAAGAAATTACCCGCTCTGTTAGGCGTAAAGCGGGCCACTTATGAATGAGATGACTCTTTCTTTGAAGCACTTTTTACGCTCTTACAAGACCCCCTTCAAAGTTTTCAAATGTCTCCAAAATTTGAAACACTTTGAACAGAAGCGTAAAAGTTGAGATTTGCTGAGCGCAAAATTCGGGATACGCAACAGTCATCCGCGTAAGGGCGGGGATATCCAACAGTCAGCGTAATATTCAAGAGAGAAAAATAATGTTGGTCAACACTTTAACCGTCATAATAAATTTTCTTCTTCGTAACTTTCAAATGTATCTTCATCTTCCCGAGTGAGCGGTTTCCAATGAGGAATGTGAAGGGTCATTTTAATTTGTATAAATAAGGACAAACTCTTTAGTTTTAATATTCATCCTCATAGTTGATATGGCGCCAAAGAAAGAGCCAATTGTGGAGGGTGCCTCGGTCGCCAGGCTTAACCTCGAGATAGAGAACGAGCGAGCGCAAAATCTTCTAAAGTTCTTTGGGCTGACCCCAGCAGTCTTCAGTCGTATTGATGGTGGTCCTTCAACTGCATACGAGGGACCGGATGACGCAGAAGCATTCCTTTGTCTGATGCGTCGCTCTGGGATTCGCAGTATGCGTGAGTTGGGTGCATCCCTTTGTCAACCCAAAGAATAATAATATTCTGTGTACTGCGACTTTTATATGTAGGGATCCGCTTCCATCCTTTATAAATAAAATATTTGATGTTTTAACCCCATCTATGAACGCACATTTGTTTATGCACTTCTGTTGACTGCTTTCGTGATTGTTGATTCCCAAGAAACAAACCAACACGTGGTGTCTATCTTATGGTTACAAGATCCTTTAAATAAGATCTTCTCCCGAAATAGACTCATCTTAATAACTTCTTCAGTCTTTATAAATAGCCGAGAATGTTTCATGTATTCTCGTACTCATCCTCCTGAAGATAGCTTTCTGCGATGTTGTTCTTCAAATAAGAGATGGCGGAGCTTTTCAACGTTGTTCCTTTGCATGGCCGATCATTAGGCATAGATTCAACCATCATTAGAGCCAAACCTTTCGACTCAAATGGCAAGTTCGACCGTAAGTAAATATCTGTCTTCGAATTTCTTATTTTTGAAAACGGCTATTTTACGAGCGTAAGGCCTTGCTAAAGTACTGGCGTAAAAGCCTTGTTTGAAGCACTGGCGTAAAAGCCGTGCTGAAGTACTGGCATAAAAAGCCTTGTCTTATCACTGGCGTAAAAGCCTTCGTGAAGTGCCGACGTAAAAGCCTTGTTATATCACTGGCGTAAAAGCCTTTGTGAAGCGCCAGGGTAAAAGCCTTGCTGAAGCAAATGGCATGAAAGCCTTTATGAAGCACTGGCGTAAAAAGCCTTGCTAAAACACTAGCGTAAAAGCCTTTATGAAGCACTGGCGTAAAAAGCCTTGCTGAAACACTGGCGTAAAAGCCTTGCCATCTGTCTTTAGTTAGCGTTCAATACGCATTTGATGACACTTCTTCTTCTTTGTTTTCTGCAGAAGCCTGGCTGAAGAGCTTTTTCAGAACTGGCATTGGTGACTTCGACGCTGTGGAGAGCGTTCTTCTGAAATCAACATCAGGGAGCTCATGCGCTTTTGACGCGCAAATCAAACAACTCAGAACTCTTCGTGAGATAGAAGGGTCTTCCTCCATTGGTAGGAAGAGCCTTTATACACGAAGAGTTGGACGGTGGAGTCAACTCTACCCCAAGGGATCGGGTAGTAGAGTTCCTTTCACGGCAGAACTAGGAATCGTATCCCAATGCTGGATACGTTCCTATCTCCTTTGAGGTGCTGCCCCTAATCCACCAGTTGTATTGGCAGCAACACGCCTTCGGGCTGCCCTACTCTGGGGTTCTCCTATCGTCTGAGAGATAAGACCAGAGTTTGTTTCCTGCTGTTCCGGTTACCACTGGGGCTCAGACAGTCAGGAACTGCCACCAACAACGAACCCGCCAAAGAAGATCAAAGAGGAAATAGATCTCTATTAGGTTTATTGTTTGGTGTATAGAATGAAAATCTAAGATATAATAGATTTCTATTGTAAAGAAAAGTCTAAGAAATGTAATAGACTTTTATGATGGTATGGGAAATGATGATTCTTCTATGATCAATAATTTGTATCTATCTGGATGTAATATGGGCATGATAGATAAATAAAATCTTATTTTCTGTTTTAGAGTATATGATACTATCAGAGGTAATATGGACATAATAGCATATATGAACTCAAAAGAAAATTAGATTAATATCTATGTAGAGGTCCAAAATAGAAGTGATAGATAGGAAAAAGGAAGTAGGTTTAATATTTATTCAGAGGTCATGGAAACATGATAAATAGCAAATCCCAACTTCTAATCAATCGATAAAATAGAAGGTGTAGAATCCCTTTCCCTGGAAATGAGGAGTCAGCTTAACCAAACATTGGTAGCTAGGGATTAGGAAGGCGGGTGTTATGAGCGTAAATGTCAAGGTGGTGGAGGTTTCAGCGTGTTTCTTGGAAACAGAGGATGAATCAGCGTGTTTTTGGGGACAGAAAGAACGATTCAATTCCATAATTAAATGGATGAACCTAGTAATATGAACGAATGGGTCTTTTCGGAAATGAGAAGTTGTTTTCAATTTCAGAGACCAGTTCATTAATAATCCTCTTCTATAAATAGACGAGAATCCTCTGTAACCTTTTCATTCCCATTTCTACTCCTCAATTAAGAATGTCTTCTGAGGATGCACAGCAAAAGAATGAAGTCTCTAGGGACATCGAGGACGTCACTGAGACATGCCCGCTGAGCCAATAGTGACGAGCCCGACTGAAGTAGGCAACAGTTCTTCTACGCCCAAGTCGCCCCAGGACATTCTTGCTTTCCTAGTAGAGCCTGGGAAAACTCCTGAAGAAGAAGCATTGAGGATGGATGTCTGCCAATTTTTTATGGGTTCAGGAAACGATGCCTTCTCTGCATTGGCTGACTATGTATTCAATAAGGAAGGGAGTGGCCCTCGTCCTTAATCTTTTATTTTGAACAAAAATAATAAAAAAAGTTTTATTTTTGTCCTGTCTCTTTTTTTTTCCTTTTTATACATAGTATTTCTTGAGAAATTTGCCATTGATCGGCAGCATGAGTAGATCTCCATTGGGTTTTGACAACCGGTAAGCACCATTAAAGAACACGGACTCAATCACATACGGGCCTTCCTATTTTGCTTGGAACTTCCCTTTGCTCTTGTGAGTCATCACCATTGGCCTTCGGACAGCCAACACAAGTTCGCCAATTTTGAATACCCTCTCTTTGACTTTACGATTAAAAGTTCGAGATATACGGGCTTGATATAGCTCAATATGCTGTTGTGCTTGAAGACGCTTCTCGTCCAATCCTTCAAGTTCTTGGAGGCGTAAGCGATCATTATTCTCTGTAGTTAGCTCATTAGAAATAGCGATTCGGAGAGAAGGGATCTGGATTTCCAATGGGAGGACAGCTTCGCAACCATAAACCAGTGAAAGTGGTATAAAACCAGTAGGAGTCCGGACTGTTGTTCGGTATGCCCATAATTAAACATTCTCCAAGCTTCTCATTCCAATCTCTTTTATTAGAAGAGATAAACTTTTTGAGAAGTTTGATGATCGTTTTGTTGAAGGCTTCAGCTAAACCATTAACAGCCGGATTATAAGACGTAGAAGCCAGATTTTGAATTCGGTTCTTGTCACAGAACCGATAAAATGCCTGGCTGGCAAATTGTGGTCCATTGTCATGAATTATTCGTCGAGGAATCCCGAAATGATAAATGACATGATGTTTAATGAAGCTGACTACATTAGATGTCTTTACTTCAACAAGTGGAACTGCTTCTGCCCACTTTGAAAAGTAATCGGTTATAGCTAGTATAAACCGATGTCCTTTGACAGAAGGGGGGTTAATAGGACCAATAATGTCCATACCCCAAGCTTCGAAAGGCCAAGAGGCTGCTGTAGGATGTAGAAATTCAGAAGGTTGATGAATAAAGTCTGCATGAATCTGGCATGCTTTACATCTTCTGGCATAGTCTACAGCATCTGCTATCATAGAGGTCCAATAATACCCCATTCTTCGAATACGATCTTGCAACTTTGGACCCGGTTGATGGGCACCACAGACACCATCATGAGCCTCACGCAGTGTTTGTTTGGCTTCGCTTTCTGAAAGACAACACAGCAAGAGTCCGTCATATGAACGCCGATATAGCATATGTAAAGACGGATCGTAATAGAATCGAAATGATCGTCTTTTAATTGATGCAGCTTCTTTAGGATCTTCAGGCAAAATTCCATGAACTGTATAATCAATAAATGGTGTTCTCCAATCTTTCTGTTGGGAACTTGCCTCTGTAACATAACTTTGTTCGATATGCAGATTACTCTTCACACATAACAAATCTCGATCTAACAAGGTAATTGTATTTTGCCTTCAGATCGGGACAGCCAAATCTGCAGCTAAGCTGGCAAGAGCGTCAGCTTCTACATTCTGAAAACGTGGTACAAATTCAATGAAGAATCCTTTGAATGAAAGGACCAACTCGACTACCACCTGATGATAAGGGATGAGATCAGGATTTCTGACTTCATACGTCCCTCTAACTTGATTGACGATCAATTGTGAATCTCCATAAGCTTCTAGGAATCCGATATCCAATTGTTTTGCTACTTGGAGACCAATCAATAGAGCATTATATTCAGCTACATTGTTAGAGCACGGCTTATTAAGAGAATAGGCACGGTATATAACCATTTTGTCAGGAGAAACCAAGACAATTCCTACCCCAGAGATAATATTGCCTTTAGGTCCCACTCGTGATGCTCCATCAAAATATAATTGCCATATATTATTTTTCAAAGCCATGTTGCAATCCACTAGTTCGTTTGGAATGTCTTCATATAACTTCGAAGTTTCAGGTACAGGGTGAGCAGCTAAGAAATCAGCTAATGCTTGGCCCTTTACTAATTTTTGAGGCACATAGACCATGTCATAAGGAGTGAGCAACATTGCCCAGGTAGCTAACCTGGAATTAAGAATGCTTGATTTCCTCATCAATACCCGAATGGGATTTATTCTGGAGATGACATGGATAGTCTGTCCAGTGACATAGTGCCTTGTCTTTTGGACGGCAAAAACCAAAGCTAGACATTTCTTTTCTACAGGAGTATATCTATGTTCAGCTCCTACCATCGTTCTGCTCAGATAATATATCGCTTGTTCATGACCCATATCGCTTTTTTGTGCCAGAAGAGCGCCAAGTGAATGATCCAAGGCTCGAACGTACAGCAAAAATGGTCTTCCTATCATCGGAGGTACCAGAACAGGTGGGTTTGTAAGATATTGTTTAATGTCATTGAAGGCATTTTGACATGCTTTATCCCAGACAAAAGATACTCCTTTCTTTAATAGACGGGAGAAAGGTTGACATCTCCCGAAAAGATTAGATATAAATCTTCTAATATAAGCAATACGGCCCTGGAAGCCACGGAGTTCTTTCAGATTACGAGGAGGGCGCATTTCAAGAATTGCTTTAACCTTATCAGGATCAACATGGCTACCCTGAGAGGTAATGACAAATCCTAAAAACTTGCCACTGGACACCCCTAAGAAAGATTTAGTAGGGTTCATTTTCAATTGATGTTGACGCATTAATTCAAAAACTGTCTTCAAGTCTTGAATGTGATCATTCTTTGACCGACTTTTAACAGCAATGTCATCTACGTAGCATTCAACTGTTTTTCGTAGATGTTCTTCAAAGATATTGCTCATAGCCCGTTGATATGTGGCACCGACATTTTTAAGACCAAACGGCATAACCGTATAGCAGAAAACCCCAAGGGGTGTTCAAAAAGATGTATGCTTCTCATCTTCTGGATGCATCTTGATCTAATTTTATCCTGAGAATCCGTCCATGAAAGACATACGTTCAAAACCGCATGTATTGTCTATCATGACATCAGTAATAGGAAGTGGAAATTCGTCCTTTAGACAAGCTGTATTAAGATCTCGGTAATCTATACAAACTTAAACTTTTTCGTTCTTCTTCATAACAGGAACAATATTGGCCACCCAATCAGGGTGTTGTTCTTCACGAACGAAACCACAAGTGATCAGCTTTTTGACTTCTGCTTTAATTGCATCCATCATATCTGGTCTAAAGCGCCGTTGCTGTTGTTTTACAGGTTTGACGTTAGGCAAAATATTAAGTTTATGAGTAGCAACTTTAGAATCTAGTCCTGGCATATCCTCATAACTCCATGCAAAGATGTCAATATAATCTTTGATAAGTTTTATTAATTCTTCCTTTTCATTTTCGGAAAGATTCTTACTGATGAATATTGGTTTGGACGTAATTCCATTTCCAACATCGATCTGGATAACCTCATCCTCTGTTGGTGGTTGTCGCTGTTCAAAACGAAGTTTCCATTGAGTATCCATCTGTTGAGCCCAAGGATCATTCTCAAATGGCTCTGATTCATCATCGGTTTGAACCATATTGACTGAGAATATCTGTCTAGATTCATTGTATGAGGAATCTATGTTGTCTTTATATTGATGACATTGATTATCAGAAGATAAAGTCATTCTCTCAATAAACTTGACAGCCATATACTCGAAAAGGAAATCTTCATTGATATCAAAGAGATGAGCAATATTTACATCATTTACAGTCTGGTTGCTACGCTTCAGATTAGTCAACGGTGGACCATCATCCGTCTTCTGCGTAGAATTGCCAATATTGACGATCAATGGTGATTATAGATTATTCGTACCAGAAGTACGCCCTTTGACTTTGATCATGAAAGGTTGAACTTGTCTCTTAGCAGAAATTTTTATTGATTCCTCAGATGAAGTTTGAGTTCTTCCTTTAACCTTGATTATCAAAGGTTGATCATTGACAAGTTGAGATTGGATTCGTCCCTTGACCATGATCTTCAAGGGTTGTTCCTCTAGTGGATCTTCATTGATAGACTGATCCTCAGGTGATGATTCTTTAGCTATGTCTGATATCTCTTTCATATGCTCTTGTTTATAAAGCCTTGAATCAAAGAAGTAGGCTTCGACACCCTTGAAAGGATTAATATCAGCAAATTCAGTTTTCATAACTCCTTGGGAATCCACATATTTGAAGCATTGGTGGAGAGTTGAAGGCACAATATTGTGCTCATGAATCCACGGTCTTCCAAGAAGAATATTGTAGAATACATCCGAGTTGATAAAATAGAAAGTTACCATGGATCGAAGATCACCAATCTGCATCTGTAACCGAATCTTCCCCAGTGGCTTACTCTTGCCAGAGTTAAAACCAACAATGGTGGTACTAGTGTAAGTCAGTTCACTAGTAGGAATCCTCAGGGGTCTTAGCATACTCTGAAGAATTATGCTAATTGAGGATCCGGGATCAATGTAAATCCTGTCAATTTCAGTGGATCCGATATATCCAGTGTAGCACAGAGGTCTATCATGCTTGTTGTGTTTCAATAGCATATCCTCTTGTGTGAAGATGATGTTGGGAATTGCTTACATCACGCTATGACATTGTGGACATGACACTGGCATATTATCGGGAGTCTTGAGTTGAGCTAAGCATGAATCTGCTTGAAGTAAAGCTTCACTCAAGGTCTCTCTGCTTTCTCTGGAGAGGCGAAGCAGTTCAAATATAGACAATCTAGCCGGAGTATTGGCTAACTGAGCTAGAATATCGAATTTGTAAGGCTTCATTGTCACCCCCTGACTGGAAGCAAACTTCAATGGGATATCAAAGCGCACTGCTTTCTGTTTCTCCTTTTCAACCACAGACGGTTTAGCAGGAACAGGAGAAGATTGAACCGGTAGTGTTTCCACTACATATTCTGCTTCTTTGGAGGATCACTCATAGTCTTTGTGGTACTCTTTTCCAGATCTTGTACCAGCAAAAGTTTCTTCTTCGGACTCAGGAGAAGAAAGTACCATATTACACGATTTAGTCTTTCTTCCTTTAGTCTTCTTCTTGTGAGGAATTTCAGAACCCAATCCAGCGGTAGAATTCTGATTTTGAATTTGTAAAGGAAGACGGATTCCTTTATCATGGTTCAAACCTTCTGTCTTTTGAAAGTCATAACCCATCTTCTTCATGAGAATAACAGATTGCTGACTATACAAATGGATAGGCAATGGACTTTGAACAGGCGTTTCAGCGCAGGACGAGGAATGAATCTCTGCAACAACAGGAGAATGAAGTACAGACGTCTCCGTAGTTAAGGAAGAAGAAGGATTCGGGATACGAGAAGAAATCCCTGTTGGAGCTTTTTTATAAGCAGCAAAGACTTGTTGTGCCCGGTATAAAGGAACACTATTCATGGCTATCCACTGCTGATGAGTAAGCTTGAGCTTAGTAGGAGGAGCTAAACTTGGAGGGCAGATGTTTAGTCCTTTCAGTCTATCTTCCAGAGGGAGGCCGTCCCATAGAAGATCCAAGTCATCAGAATCTGGAATAATATGAGAGATCATGTTGCAAGTTTTGACTTTCTTGCCTTTCTTGGATTTTGAAGTTTTACCTTCATTTTCTAGTTCAGGCACTAAGTCAGGATGTACCCACATGATTTCACCATTCTTCAATGTGAGAGGCAGCAATTTTGTATTTTCTTCCCTGGCAGGCGGGATATTCACAATCTTCATCTTCGCCTTCGGAATTGGTATAATTCCATCTGGAACTTGCTGTGGAGGAAAATCCCCAAACTGAAGAGAAACTATATTGGTTGTCACTGTATGGTCATCATTGGTTAAAGCGATGGCGCCACCATTTATCAGCTCTTGGATCTTCTTTTTCAAGACATAGCAAGCACTGGTAGGATGATTAATGTATCTATGATAGATATAATACTTGGGATTGTCAGTCAGATTTACCTCATTAGGCCTCTTTGGCTCTGGAATCTGAAGTTTACCACTTTTCACCAGATATTGGAATATCCCTGGGATATCGCTTTCGTCAAAGGAGTATTCTTCCTTTGGCCTGGAAGATTCTTGATTGCTTGATGTCGTCTTGTTCTTGGAAAGATTGACCATAAGAGTATCTTTTCCTTTCACATTATGATTGCCGGGATTATTGCCAGGATTATTTTTCTTCCATTTATCTTCTGAAGCGAAAATCATCCCATGTTCGTGAGCCAACCTACCATTGGTCTCGACAGAAACTGCTGCTATGATGAACGAAGCCCAATCTGTGAATTGGGAACCTGTGAAGACAGCGATGGATGGTCGCAGATTCATCTTGCACGTGTCAATCAACGCTGAATCTGACATACCAGGAGGCATCTCTAGAGTAGCTTATCGGAAACGTTCAATGAATGTCCGAGTATCTTCTTTCTCCTTTTGTTTGATTTCTATCAAGGAGGACATGTTTATGTCCATACCTCCTTCATAGAAGCGGGAGAGGAACATTGCTTTGAATTCGTCAAAAGACGAAATAGAGTTATCGGGTAAGCTACGATACCAGTCGTAAGCTGAACCCGTCAGACATCCGATGAACACTCGAGTGAGAAGAGCATTATTTTTCTGCAAATATACAGTGATAATATCAAAGTAGTTGATATATTAACTGGGAGATGCTTTTCCCTCGAACAAAACCATGGATTGTGGTTTGAACTTCGGTGGAAAGGGTATATCATTCCAATGAGGAGGATAAGGTTGCTTAATCCCTAGCCTCTGGAGTTGATCTTTGTGCCTTAAAACTTCAAACTGTGCTTTAAGTTCACGCACTGCTTGAATGGCTTCACTGGTTTGAGGAAGCATATTTGACTGAGTAGTCGTTGGATGCACCATGACCCCCACTGGAGGTGGTACATCTTCTGGAATGATGGGATCCAGAGAAGCAGAATTTTGATTAGCAGCAGGCTCTTGAATGTTCAAAGGTATTTCAGCCCCTTGACTATCTTGAGTTTGTGCTGCTACTGGTGCCGGTGTCACTACTGTTGGTTGAGCAGTTTGCTGATTCAATATTATTTGATGCATGCTTTGCACCATATTAAGCATATCCTTCAGTGATTGTTCAACAGCAGTGAGACGTTGTTCTGTATTAGCAGATGATGTCTCTGGTTCATCTCCAACAGCGTAGGATTCAACCTCTCTTGAAGATACAGAAGGGTTTGTATAGAAGTACGAATCCACGCTATCGGTATCAGACTCAAAAGATTGAGTACCCCCAGCCACTGAATCAGACGTCTGTAATTGTCTTCGTCTTCTTGATCGAGTATTCTGATATACTCCTTCAAAGGAATCAAGAAGCCTGTTGAACTGTTGTTGACTTGGAGTTTGGGACGTGTTCCGTCTGGGATGTCCTCCTCTGTTAGTATGAGATGCCATGTTGACTGACACATATGGCAACTCATGTTCTTGGTCTTCAGCTTGATATGGAGGTACATTGAAACTCAATCGATCAAAAACTGATCGTCTTGAAGCCGAACAACAACAGTTGATCACAACCTGGTGGTATTCACAAAGATGTTTTTCTTGGGGGAATGTTACCGGAGATTGTCTATTCTTACGCTTTTGCATTAGCAATTCGTGTAAATCAGAAGGATTGGATGAAGTATTCTTCTTTACTACATTGGGGGTAGAAAAACGTTTAGTCCCTTGTGTATAAAGAAGATTACTGGCTGCATTCGCAGAACCAATTTGTACATTTCTACGCGTTTGGAGTTGTGTGCGTAAATCTTGAGATTTAGCATGCAGGACTCTATTTTCTTGGCGTGTGATTTGTAAATTTGGTACCTTGCGTAAAGCAGTATAAGAAGGTTGTTGGTGTAGAACAGAAGTTGTACCAACAATATTTTTACGCTGCACACGTTTAGATACATTCACATTCGACATGTGAGCATCATTGTGAATTTCATCTACACTGTCATAGACAGGAGATTGATCTTTACGCATGGAACGTAAAATCTTGTTATCTACCACGTTACCAACGGAAGATTTTATTTTACGCGAGGAGCGTAATTTATTTGGGCCTACCACGTCACCGACGGGAGACTGATTCTTACACCCAGAAGCACAAGCTTTAGAGTCTGCCCCATTACGAATGGGAGTCTCATTCTTATGAACTGAGCATAAAATTTGGTTCTTACCCACTGAGCGTGAAACTTGATTTTTACGCAGTGGGCGTGAAACCTGATTATCTTCACCGTTACAAACGGGAGAAAAATTGTCACACTTCGAGTGCAACTTCGAAGTAGGGACTGCCTCGTTATGAACGGGAGCCCCTACGACAGGAGTGGGAAGAATCCCTTTGTCATCAGAAGCAGCAAAGAGATCAGAAATCACTTTGGATTTGGGAATCCAAACTTTTTGTGCTTTGCGAGACTTTTGAACATTGGAATGGCGAGAACCACCCCCAGTTCGGAGCATTTCTTCATAGGCAGTCTGGTCAAAGTGTACCACCAGAGTCTTCTTGGTCCAACCGACCGAAACATCATCATATTGAGCAATCACCTCCTCGTCAGAGGAGAAGGTCGTCCCCAGCAGAGTCGCCATTTTTGTTTCGATTAACAAAATGCCTTGGAGGAATTGGCTTTTGAAAACAAAAAACAAGAAGAAAAGTACGAGAAGTACAAATTTGATTGTGGGAAAGTATTGCTATGGAAGTCTGATTCGTAAACGATCACTTTGTTCCTTGGACCATATGATGATGATGAAGATCACTGCTTGAAGTAGAACAACTTGGAAGAACTAATGCACCAGAAAGGTATCGACGCACTTGGGCACTGATGGCGAGGCCGAATGCTTTCCTGCTTTGTTTCACTTTGTTCTGGAAGAAAAGTTGAAGAAGGATGCTCTAGAGAATCAAAATCTCGAAGCTCTGATCTCTGTATTCTCTCCTGTCTCTCCCTGTCTGTCCGTGTGTATGAGAAAAATGAGTCTATTTATAGACTGGGGCTTTCCTGCGTAAAAGAGCATCAACATCTGTCTTTATGCTAACAACTGCCCTCCACGATTAGAATCATCCTCTGTATATGCTGACACGTGTCCCATCATTTCAGTAAGAATAGGATACATGTACACACGTTCTTCAAAATAGGTGGCATGAAGACCACGTAGGCACACCATGTTCCAAACTGGCCAGAACGAATCAGGCGTAAAAAGATGAGCGTAAACTAGCTCTGTCATAGGTTTCCAGCGTAAAGTGGTTATCGAATAACCTTGAGCATAAAATGGCTCAAATAGACTTCACGCACACATTGTTTCTTATGAGCGTAAGGACTCATGTAAAACCCCGTGCGTAAAAGAAACCATTCAGTGAGCGTAAAGTAGCTCGATCTCTATAAACGACAACAATGGTCTTTGTATGAGACAAATTCCATTGAATCCTGTGGTAAATGCCATCATTGATATCTTCATGTCAAAGTCTGCATTAAATGCGAGATTTGATAGCTTTTGTCCGGCGTGAAAGAGGCTGCTCAGTCCTTGGCGTAAAATCACCGGTGTATACCCAAGCGTAAAAAGGTCAATCTGCTTAGGCGTAATACAATTAGCCTTGTCTTGGGCGTAAAGAAATTACCCGCTCTGTTAGGCGTAAAGCGGGCCACTTATGAATGAGATGACTCTTTCTTTGAAGCACTTTTTACGCTCCTACAAGGGTTAGGCCTCCTAACGGATCTGGATATCCCGTGTTCAGCCCGAACACACAATCCAGGCCCATTAACAATAGCTCGGTCCACTAATGAGCTATTGTTGTACTACCTCCCTAATCCCAATTTATGTTTGTGGGCTCCTTTTATTATATGCTCGTTTGGCTCCCCATGGCTTTTACACCAACGGGTGGTTCTACAAGCTCCCAGACCTGATTAGAATCCATAGATTCTATTTCAGATATCATTGTTTTTTGCCAAGACTCTGCATCTTTATCTTGGAGTGCTTCATTGTAGGTACAGGGATCATAATCTTGTTCCTCAGGGACGAAGTCTGACGACTCTCCCAAGAACATATATCTATCAGGTTGTATCACAACCCTCCCACTACGACGAGGCACTATCGGTTGTGGTGTAACATTTGTGACACGTTGTGCAGTTATTTGTGGTTCATCCTCTTGTACTGTTGGTACTGAAGTACTTGGTGTCTCACGTCTCAGTTCTTATAGAACAACTCTACTTGTGGGTTTATGGTTCATCACATAGTCTTCCTCTAAGAATCGGGCATTGGTGCTAACAATGACCTTCTGATCCTTAGGACTATAAAATAAACCTCCTTTCTTTCCTCTTGGATAGCCTACAAATAAGCGTACTTCTGTACGAGATTCCAACTTATCTGCTTTCCCATTCAGCACATGTGCTGGACTACCCCAAATGCGAACATGTTTCAGACTAGGCTTACGCCCAATCCACAGCTCTGTGGGAGTAAGAGGTACTGACTTAGAAGGAACCAAGTTCAAAATATAAGCTGCAGTCTCTAAGGCATATCCCCAAAACGAATCTGGCAAATTCAAATAACTCATTATTGATCTAACCATCTCCATAAGAGTTCTATTCCTTCTTTCGGCTACACCATGCTGTTGGGGCATTCCAGGTGCAGTCAATTGGGATACAATCCCAGCCTCAGATAAATAATCCCTAAACTCTCTAAAGAGGTACTCGCCAACACGATCTGATCGTAATGACTTGATACATTTTCTATGACGTTTCTCCATTTTAGCCTTGTACTCTTTGAATTTTTCAAAGCACTCAGACTTACGGCGCATCAAATAAATGTATCCATACCTTGAATAATCGTCAATAAATGTGACAAAATATTCAAAGCCACCTCTAGCTTGGATAGTCATGGGTCCACACAAATCAGAATGAATCAATTCCAACACATCTTTGGCCCTATACCCCTTTGCCGTAAAAGGCCTTTTGGTCATTTTACCTTCCAAGCAGGATTCACAGACTGGTAGTGGCTCCACTTCCAATAAACTCAAAGGTCCATCTTCAACCAGTCTTTGAATCCTTCTTAGGTTAATATGCCCCAATCGTAAGTGCCAAAGATATGTTTGGTTCATACAAGATGGTTCTTTTCTCTTATTTAAGTTAGATGACATATTATTCATTTTTATAAGTTGCATTATGGGCGAAATAGGATTAATGACATACAAATTATCAACCAATGCACCAGAACAGATAAAATGTTTATTCTTTCTAATAATAATATTGTCATTAAAATAAACTGAATATCCATCCTTAACTAACATAGAAACAGAAACTAAATTCCTTCTAAGTGAAGGTGCATAAAGACAATCTCTCAATGTCAAAGACTTATTTCTACTAAAGATAAGGTAACATCTCCTAATACAACGACCGATACTTTTGTAGCATCACCCATAAACAAGCATATCTCTCCATCACTGAGCCGTCTGGTTTTCTGGAACCCCTACAATGTATTGCAGACATGATTAGTGGCTCCTGTATCTACACACCAGGTGCCAGTAGATAACACCGCTAAACATGTTTCAACTACTAGTAAATGAGATATACCTTCTTTGTTCTCTTGTTTGAGAAGTGGACAATCAGTCTTCCATTGTCCTGACCCTTTGCACTTGAAATATTTGGCTTTCGGCTTTTTCATCGCGTCTTGAGGTCCCATGCCCTTCTTTGCTAAGTTTGCATGTTTCTGAATGTTATTCTTCTTCTTACCGCCTTTTGGCTTAGAAGTAGAAGCCTTTTCAGAAACAAAAACATGACCACTCTGCCTAAAGAGAGATTCAGCATCCTGTAGCTCTTTTGCAAGTTCTGCCAAACTATACAACCTTTTGTTTATGTTGTAATTAAGGCAAAAATTGTCAAAACTTTTAGGCAGAGTCCCGAAAATGATATCAACCCGGGTTTCCCCATCGATTTCAGCTCCAAGGATCTCCATCTCATTCAGATGACCCATCATCTTGAGAACATAATCCCTTACTGGTGTGCCCTTAGCCATTTTTGTATTCATCAAACATTTCATAGCAAACTGCCTAGCTGCTCTACTCTGATGTCCGAAGAGTTCCTTGAGGTTATACATCATGTCACAAGCTGTGGCCATGGCCTGATGCTGATGTTACAGTACATTTGACATAGATGCCAAAATGTAACACCGCGCCATCTTATCTGCCTTTTTCTACTTCTTATAAGCCTCTTTGACCTCTTCATCAGAGTTAGCATCAGGCTTAGGTGGGCATTCCTTAACAAGTACATATTTGTACTCCTCAGTAGTCAGAACAATGTCCAAATTACGTTTCCAATCAATATAATTAGGTCCAGTAAGTTTGTTTTCTTTAAGAATCACCATAAGTGGACTGAAAGAACCCATTTTTTTGAAATCCTGAGAATCACATAAATAAAATTATGTAGGGCAAAAAAAACTTTTTGAATTAACTAAATATTGATTCCCTCAAAACAATAATAAGAAATTCACCAACACCTTGAACACCATGAATTTAGCATGCCACGATAGTGTGGACGTACACAAATTCAACTTTGTTCAAGTAGAATTTTTCTTATTAATTTTACTATCATGTCAACATAACTTTATGACAAATAAAATTAATATGCTGGTCTTGCTCTGGTCATACAAATAATAGCAGTGACTCTGATGGGGAGGATACCATTATTTGTATCTAAGTGTATACCATTACTTAATACTAAGTCCATTACCTTGTAATGAGTTCCTTCAGATGGAGAAGTGAACACATACTAGGTAACTTTCTATAATTATCCGTAAGGAAGTTTGTACTGGTGATCCATAATTATACTCATCCGATATGGAGGAAAGCACTAAAGCCAACACGCAAGTATAATTACATCACCTACAAACCAGTAATGGAGACCATAGGATTGATACTAAATAAAAATCCTCTCCCACTTAGTTATTTAACAATGAGGGTTTTTCTACTAGTTGATATTATGTCCATGTTGTCCATTATTAATGTAGGCTTAGTTTTTCAAAAAAAACAACCACACAATAATAAACATGCATAATTAGAAAAAGCAAAATGACAAAAATAAGAGAAAATATCCAACTATTATGTAGGCTTGGTAATTTTTATTTTATATTTTTGGCTGTCGATTCCTTCATCGAAAATCATCTGTTGGCCTCTGGATTGCTCAAAACCAGCATCTCGTCCGGCGTTAGAAACAGCCACCACCACCATCACGATTGATAAAAAAAAATTAAAATTACATCAATCCTATGCCTCCCGAAGGAGTTCACACATAATCTAGATTGAAAAATTAAATTAATAAGCACGATCAACCCTCGTGATTTTAATTACATCCACAGCAACAACAACATCCACGACATATCCGTGGTTTAAACAACATAATCAAAAACATGCATTGGACCATAATAGTTGGATCTAAGATGCCTGCAAAACCGAGTTAGAACAGATCTACATCTATCGACTATTACTTAGCATAAGTTTTATTGGACAACATGGACATATCAATCAATATGTAGATCCAAAGTGGCTCTGATACCAATTGATGGAACTGGGGATTCCCAGGACCCTTCCTTTGGTGTGTGTATGGATCGATAGAAAGTTAAACAGATCAAATACGTGTTCTAACCCTTCATAGGCGGAAACTAGGGTTCACGAATTATACCTGCGGCGGAAAGAAGACAAGTAATTCCTGGCAATCTCGAGCGGACGACCCCAAGATCTTCTGCACATATTCCTTCCTCGAGTTGGACGTCGTGTGGGCGACGATCTTCCAACCTTTTCTTCTCCTTGACAGTACTCTCTTTCTCTCCTTACGTGAATCACGAATTTAGAGAAAATTTCAGATTTCTAATCATTATTCTGGCGGCCAGAGAATAGAGGATATATATAGGCTATGGCAGGGACCATGAGGAGAAATTAGGGTTAGGCCTCCTAACGGATCTGGATATCCCGTGTTCAGCCCGAACACACAATCCAGGCCCATTAACAATAGCTCGTTCCACTAATGAGCTATTGTTGCACTACCTCCCTAATACCAAATTATATTTGTGGGCTCCTTTTATTATATGCTCGTTTGGCTCCCCATGTTAAGATATCGTATGTCCGTCGATCAAATTAAGTTACTGACAACTATATTGATTCGACATCTTTTATCCTTAAGTAGTAACGCTCAACTTTATTTGTCATGTCGGATATAATCCACCTGCAGGGTTTACATGACAATCCTTATGAGGTCCTTAAGAGGACATCATCAACCCGATGTATCGGGACATGGATTCCATTTATAATCAACAACCCATCATACATACAATGTTATTACCCAATTCATAGAGGTTGTTGATCCATAATAAATCTCACACTTTTATGTGTCAAAGTAATGCACATTGCATATACATGTCCATTATTATATCCAGATTAAGAGTACAAGCATCCATAATAACAGAGGTGTTTGTTCTCTTATGTAGTCAGTGCAAATCAAGTGGTCCTGTTCAATACACACAAAGTGTACTAGTGTAAACCTATAGTCAAGATAGACTAATACCAGATTACACTACAACCTTTCCAATAGATTGTCCAAGTCCATCTAGGTTGTGAACTATTTATATACTCCATAGGAAACTGATAATATGATCTTCTGTGTGACACCACACACCATATTATCTACAATATAGAATATCAGACATTTGCATTAACACTTGCAACAAATACAATATGCAAACATTTGCCCATATGATTCTCATTCAAAATTTAAGGAAATAAGGTTACTACAAAAGTGATGCTTTTAGTATATAACCCTAACAAATAATTCATAATAAATTATTCAAGCAAAATAAAAAAAATCCTTAAAAATTTAGGATTTTACATCGTTATCAAGCCAAACCTAAGGAATCACACATGACAGCTGTTAAGCGTATCTTTCGATACCTTAAACGCATTGTTACGGTGGGCTTGTGGTATCCCAAAACCACATCCTTTGTCTTGTTCGGTTATTCGGATGCCGATTTTGCTGGATGCAAAGTTGACCGTAAAAGTACCAGCGGCACATGTCATTTATTAGGCAAAGCTTTAGTCTCTTGGTCTAGCAAGAAGCAAAACTCTGTCATACTATCTACAGCAAAAGCCGAATACATACCTTAGGACGTTGTTGTGCTCAGATTTTGTGGATAAAGCAAGTCCTAGCAGACTATAATTTATCTTTCAAGCACATTCCAATATTTTATGATAATACTAGTGCTATTAACCTGACAAAGAGCCCAATATGTCACTCATGCACTAAACGTATAGAAATTTGACACCACTTTCTTAGAGATCATCAATTGCAAGGCACAATTAATCTAGAGTTTATTGATACTGATCATCAGGTAGCAGACTATTTTACTAAACCACTTGCTGAAGAGCGTTTCAACTTTCTTTGACGAGAATTAGAAATCTTGGATGAACATGTCATACAATAAGTCTTACCTGTGCAATTAATTATTAAATTGAAATCGTACATGTTACATTATTTTGGGTATAAGCCGAATGGGCCCTTCTGACAACAAGGCATAAAAGCCTAAGCGACACGGTGCCCAGTGTCTTTGGACTACCACTAGCTGGGATCCGGACCCTACAGCTAACCTAAGGCGATTGACTTGTACTGATCAATGATTCATAATGTTTGTCGCATGTTCCATTTACTTTATGGATGATAAAAATCCATTATTCTTTTAATTATAGACTATCTTTTCTCTTTTGCTGACCATCCTCAATCTTTTTGAAGCTCTGGACACACCAGAATAGAGCTCGGGCCAAACTCGGACTTGATCAAACAAGTTGTCTACTACAGCAGCCGGCCCTACTTTATAAAACTACAAATTTTTTTATCTCTCTTCATTGGCATCATCTTCCACCTCTCTCCAACCTTATTTCTCTAAAACCCTAATCCTAGAAATCTCTATTTTGGTGCTTTCTTCTCTCCAAGCTCATGTTTTAGAGCTCTTTGGGGATTCTTTTCCAATCTCCATTAATCTTTTTAAGGTATATCTCTTGTAGCCTCTATTTTTTAATTTTACTATCTTTTTAATGGCACATAGACTTTTTAATAGTGGAAAGAGGATTCGGAGTGAGGCTTCATCATCAAATCCTCTTTCTCCTCCTCCTAATGTAATCCACCTCACCCATTGTTCAACCCACCTCCTTTTTCCAATGCCAACAGTTAAAATAAGCACAATTTTATTGTTTGCCATTGATTGTAAAAGAACAGAACAATTATCGGAGGACTGAACTTAGACTCACAATACAAAATTGCTGTACAAAGAAAGCCTAGGGACGAAAATCTAGGTACAGTAATCTAAGTGCAATTGTTTATTTTAGATTCTGGGGGGTGACGGTAGAGGCTCGGGAAAGCGACGGCAGCTCTGCCTTACTCCTTGGACGATCGGATGCAGCCTTGGTTCTGTAGAAGAACTGCTTGGCGTTGATAAAGAAATGCTCTCCATTCAATTTCTCTCTGGCTCTCTGCTCTTCTATTCTCTCTCTGTCTCTGTGTCCTCTGTCCTTATTGTGAGGGAATGGCACCTTGCTATTTATAAGAGTGGGGGCATTATTAGGATTTTGCAATAAATGCCCATTCTTAAAAGCCGGCGGCTAAGTATCAATGAATCTGGGCCGCTCATCTTGAATATAATAGATCTGGGCAATTAATGTGATTGTATCAAATCTTTGTGGATAATTAATGATGATTGACATAAATCCCCATGATTTGTTATGCCAATCTCGGATTTTCCAGCCATGTGTCATTGATTTGCTTGATTACAAATGATCTGATTTGATCCCAATATTTTATTAGGATTTGTTGATGGATTTTGGTCGATTTGATGCCACGTGTCCCATTATTATGCCACATGTCTTAACCGCGAGCCACTTAGAAAATCTGAGCCGCATGAGGACTGCTCCCCATTGAGCCACATAAGGCTAGCCACGTGTCAAGGCTTCGTGGGAGTGGTCCCTGAACATTTGAACCACATGGTGGTGATCTGAGCCGTATGAGCGCATGATGGGTTCTTTCTTCGTGAGCCGCATGGAGATAGCCTCTGCTTGAGCCGCATGGGGTAGTTCTCGTGAGCCGCATAGGATAGCTTCTGTCTGAGCCGTATGGGATAGCTTCTGTCTGAGCCGCATAGGTGGCCTCTGTTTGAGCCGCATGCGACTGTCCACACGTCAAGGGCGCATGAAGGTTTCTGGGTTTCAGGAGATTGTGTCAGAGATATCCTTCGTTTCTCTAGGAGTCTGCCATTATGACAGAGTCATTATTGCATCTTTCTGTCATTGGTCAGAGCTGTCAGCCATCAAGGCATAAAATACAGTAGAAGACAAAGGAAAGATCTGTTGAGGACCACGTGTCTCCTCTCTGGGCCGCATGGACGCTTGAATCGTATGGGGATCCTTGGCCGCATGGATCTTTCTTTATTCTTTTCCATGCTTCTACAAGACCCCCTTCAAAGTTTTCAATTTACAAAATTGAAATACTTTGAATAAGAAGCATGGCTATGTATAAACTCTTCTGGCCGTATATGATGTCCTTGTCGCATGGATGTCCCAACCGCATAGCCATTCCAGCCGTATTGGTCAATCAGCCGCATGGATCCTTTAGCCGTATGGGCTGTCCGGCTGCATGAGCTCCTTGCCACGTCATCCTGTCACGTGTGGAAATTATTTTGCATTAATTGCTGCTTGATTCTAAGGCTGCTTTTTGGGGCAGGATCCCGAGAGTCTAGCCCTAAATAATCAGGTCGCCTTGAAAAACGAAGAGTCGGTTATACTGCTCGTGGACCAATGCGTCGGTTCATTGGGGTTCTGCCTATAAATAGCAGGGTGTTTGGAAAAGACTTTCTTTTACATTCTGCTATTGCCCTAACCCTCTAGTCTTCATCTTCTTTCTCTGATCATAGTAATGGCTCCCAAGAAGACTGTTGCGGCGAAGAAGGCACTGTCTTCATCGACGGCGAAGGGTAAGAAAGCTGCTTCTGCGACGACGGATGTGGCAGCTCCTCCGTCAGCTGACGTACCCGTAGTTCACCCCGACGTCCATCCCGCTATCTATGGTAAGGACCTTTTGTGTGAGTTTGGAACCCTGACTATCTTTGCTACGTCACATATTTTATGCGCGAGCCTCCACCTTCTTGTGTGTCGCATACACCTCTCGAACCGTGTGGGGTATGTTCTATGTCGGAGCCGCATGAGATTTGTTATTGTGACCGCATAAGTACTTCTCTAGAGGGGCCGCATAAGCTCGGCATAAACTTAATTTGGACAGCATAATCCTATTAGAATTAGACTGTATGAACTTATCTGCATTTGAGCCGCATAAGCGTGTCTCTAACGGGGCCGCATAAGCTCACTTGATTTGGACCGCATATGCTCGCTTGAACTTGTCTTGTCGTATGAGCCTTTTAAACATTATTCGGACTCTGTCTCATGAGACTGTGTTTGAACAGAGCCGCATAACTATGTTTAGTCACTGTAGCATGAGTCTCCACCAGTCGGAGCCGCATAAGCTTTTTTCTAAGTTGGTCTTGAGGCTGCCTGTTTCGACAGGGGGCTAATTATCCAGGAGTCTGACAGAGTTAATCAAGCTTCGGCTGACCTGGAAATTACCCTGAAGAAGTTGGAAGATGACTGTCGGGCACTCATGGACTTAGATAATGGGGAGCGGTTGTCCCAGGAGGCTGAGCGCCGAGCTAGACAGCGGCTTGAGCGGGAGACCACCTTAGTGAGAAACCGCCTCCTGGTGTTATGTAATGCCGAATCATAGTCGGCATTTTTTTCTTTTGTTCTTGTTCTCATTTTTTCTTTTTGAGAGGGACGTGGTCCCAAAACATGTAATGCTTCTTTTGGCTTTCAAATAAAAGAGTATGTTTTATTCCATCCTTTATTTGTACTGCCTGTTGTGTTTATGGTGTTATGGTGGTATTTGCCCCGAATGAGGGACTTGTTTGTGGACCTGTTACCCCTGGCATACCTTGGTTTTAGGTACGGATAACAAGTATGATTGAGGATACCTAGATCAGTTCCACGGTAAGATGGTCGTGGGTGTTCCGGGTATCGGAAGATAGAATGCCATAGAGCAGCTGGGCTCCCGGGGCATGATGAGAAATGATGGGCCTGTACTAAGAGACTTAGCAAAGGGCATTTGTGGGCCTATTATCCCTCGCGTACCCTGACTTAGGATACGGATAATAGGATAAAGGGGAACCAACATACTTACTCAGAGGTAATGAGGACATGACAAGTATGAAGGTTTTACCGTGGAGTCTTCCTACTCAGAGGTAATAAGGACATCGCAGAAGTGGACTCAACGGAGGATATTTGTGGACCTATTATCCTTGGCATACTCCAGTTGTGGGTACGGATAATAAGTCGAAAGGGAATCAACATACTTACTCAGAGGTAATGAGGACATGGCAATCATAAAGGTTTCTTCGACGGAGCCTTCCCACTCAGAAGTAATGAGGACATGAAAGGAGTGGGCTCAATGAAGAAGGGTACATAGAACTACTCAGAGGTAATGAGGACATAGAAGTTCTATGTAAAGGGGTGATTTGTTTTTGGCGGAAGTGAAACGACTCAGAGGTAATGAGGACATGGCCGTTTTGGAAATTTGTGGATTTGTTACCCTTTTTGTGCACTGGGAGTGCGGGTAGTGGATCATGAGGGAGGATCTCCTTCAGGAAGAAAGTTCAGAGGTATGGTCATACATGACTTACTATCTGAAAGAGTGACCGAAATGTGAGTTAAGAGGCACCTGCGGGTACATAACTCGATAATCT
Source organism: Iris pallida (assembly GCA_029216955.1). Lineage (NCBI taxonomy): Eukaryota > Viridiplantae > Streptophyta > Magnoliopsida > Asparagales > Iridaceae > Iris > Iris pallida. The sequence goes on along the minus strand of JANAVB010022625.1, from coordinate 95,639 downwards.
GGAAGATTGTGGGTTCAGCGGTACAGGGAGGGTACATGACTCAATAATCTGAAATTTGGAAATGTGAGTTCAGCAGCACCAGCGGGTACATAACTCGATAATCTGGGGTATTGTGGATATGAGTTCAATGGCACCAGTGGGTACATAACTCAATAATCTAGGATGTTGTGGATGTGAGTTCAGTGGCACCAGCGGGTACATAACTCGGTAATCTGGGAGATTGTGAGTTCAGCGGTACGGGAGGGTACATGACTTAATAATCTATAATTTGGAAATGTGAGTTTAGCGGCACCAGCGGGTACATAACTCGATAATCTAGAATGTTGGAAACGTGAGTTCTACGGTACGAGAGGGTACATGACTCAATAATCTGGGGTGTTGTGGATATGACTTCAGCGGCACCAACAGGTGCATAACTCAATAATCTGGAATATCATTTAGACATAATATTTTTTCAGGAACTTGCCGTTGACGGACAACATGAGGAAGTCTCTGTTTTGCTTTGTGAGGCGGTAGACGCCGTTGGAGAATACAGCCTCAATGATAAATGGACATTCCCATTTTGGCTGGAACTTGCCGACGGTCTTGTAAGTCATGACCATCAGCCTCCGGACTGCCAGAACGAGATCGCCCACTTGGAATGTTCTGATTTTAACCTTCTTGGTGAAGGCTGCGGAGATACGTACTTGGTATAGCACGATCCGTTGCTGAGCCAGGAGGTGCTTTTCATCTAAGGCCTCTAACTCTTGTAGTCGGCGATGGTAGTTATCATCCGTCGTCAATTGGTAAGTAAGGGCGACGCGAAGTGAGGGTATTTGAGTTTCCAACGGGAGAACGGCCTCACTCCCGTATACCAGGGAAAACGGCGTGTTTCCAGTGGCTGTTTCGACTATAGTACGGTATGCCCATAAGCATTCACCAAGCTTCTCGTTCCAATCACGTTTGTTGGACAATACGAACTTCTCGAAAAGTTTGATGATTGTTTTGTTGAATGCTTCTGCCAACCCATTCGCTGCTGGATTGTATGGTGTTGAAGCAATATTCTAGATGCGGTGCTTGTCGCATAACCGATAGAAGGCGTGGCTTGCAAATTGCGGACCATTATCGTGGATGATCATTCGGGGCAGTCCAAAGCGATAGATGACGTAATGCTTGAGGAAGCTGATCACGTTTGAAGTCTTTACTTCTGCAAGCGGGACAGCTTCCGCCCATTGGAGAAGTAATATGTGATTGCGATTATGAAGCGATGTCCTCGGGAGGAAGGTGGAGTAATCGGACCGATGATATCCATTCTCCATGCTTCGAATGGCCAGGACGCCACTGTCGGATGCAGAAATTCGGAAGGTTGGTAGATGAAGTCCGTATGGACTTGGCAAGCTTCGCACTTTCTTGCGTTGTCTATCGTATCTGCTACCATCGTGGCCAGTAGTAGCCCATTCGGTGAAGACGGTCTTGCAATTTAGGGCCAGGCTGATGGGCCCCGCAGACACCATCGTGAGCTTCGCGTACGGCTTCTTTGGCTTCTGCGTTTGACAGACATCGAAGTAATAATCCATCGTTGGATCGACGATACAGCATTTTTGTCTCTATATCATAGAAGAATCTGGGGGAACACCTTCGGATAGAGGTAGCCTCTTTTGGGTTCTCGGGCAGGATGTCGTAGACTACGAAGTCAATGAATGGTTGTCTCCAGTCTGGGACTTCGTCGATCGTCTGATAGGAATAACTTGCCACGAATTGAACATTGTTCTTGGGACAGACCAGTTCGTGGCCTATCACATCCACGGACTGGCGAGCATAGTTCGGAATTGCTAGGGAAGCGGCAAGGCCAGCTAGGGCATCGACTACGATATTTCGGAGTCTGTAAACGTATTCGATGAAGAACCCCTCAAATGACGCGATGATGTTGATTGCTTTTTGGTGATAGGGGATCATGTCTTCATGGCGAACCTCGTAAGAACCTCGAATCTGATTGACGATTAACTGTGAATCGCCGTATGCTTCAAGATATTCTACCCCCAGCACTCTTGCAAGTTGGAGGCCAATGACCAAAGCGTTGTACTCAGCCACATTGTTAGAGCAAGGCTCTGTGAGAGAGTAAGCATGGTTGATCACCTATCCGGAAGGAGAAAAAGTACCACCCCGACTCCGACGACGATGTTGCCTTTAGGTCCGGTCCTTGAGGCACCGTCGAAGAACATTCGCCATATATCATCGTGAGAGGTTGCGTGCAAGTCTGCGACCACATTTGGGATTTCTTCATATATTCTGGACGACTCCGAGCCTGGGTGGGCTGCTAAAAAGTCTGCCAGAGCTTGACCTTTAACAGCCTTTTGTGGGTCGAAGGTCATATGATAGGGGGACAGCAATATTGCCCATGTAGCGAGGCGAGAGCTGAGTGCCCTGGTTTAGTCATGAGGACCCTGAGGGGGTTGACTCGAAAGATCACATGTATAGTTTGTCCTGTGACATAGTGCCGCATTTTTTGAATGACGAACACCAGGGCGAGGCATTCCTTCTCTACGGCGGTATATCGATGCTCTGGCCCGATCATCATTCGACTGAGGTAGTATATGGCTTGATCATGGCCTGCATCATTATTTTTTGCTAGCAGAGTGCCGACGGAATGCTCCATTGCTCGTACATAGAGCAGGAATGGTTTTCCAGCAACCGGGGCTACGAGGACTGAAGAATTTGACAAATATTCTTTGATGCTGTCGAAGGCACGCTGACACTCTTCGTCCCATACAAATGAGACGCCCTTCTTCATGAGATGGGTGAATGGCTGACAATGCCCAGAGAGGTTAGAAATGAATCTTCTGATGTAAGCTAGCCTCCCTTGAAGGCCTCTGAGTTCGCGAAGATTTCTCGGGGGACCCATCTTCATGATTGCCTTCGTCTTCTCAGGGTCTACATGGATACCCTGGGCGGTGATGATGAAACCCAAGAACTTTTCGCTGGATACGCCCAAGAAAGATTTTGTGGGATTCATCTTCAGGTTGTGTGCTCGTATCAGGTCGAATACCGTCCTTAGATCCTGGAGATGGTCTCCCTTACAGCGACTCTTAACGGCTATATCATCAACATAGCACTCCACCGTCTTGAGCAAGTGGTCCCTGAAGATGATACTCATGGCTCTTTGATATATGGCGCCAGCATTCTTTAAACCGAAAGGCATGACTGTGTAGCAGTATGTGCCAATCGGTGTTCAAATGACGTATGTTTTTCGTCGTCATAAGATATCTTGATTTGGTTGTACCCTTAGAAGTCATCCATGAATGACATACGTTCGAAGCCATAGGTGTTGTCAATCATGATGTCTGTAATAGGGAGGGGGAATTCATCATTGGGACATGCCTCGTTCAGATTACGGAAGTCGATGCAGATTCGAATCTTTCCATTCTTCTTGAAGACTGGTACTATGTTGGCGATCCAAACCGGATGTTGTTCCTCACGAATGAAGCCGCTGGCTATTATTTTGTTGACTTCGGCTTCGATCGCATCCATGATGCCCGGGCGGAAGCGTCGCTGTTGTTGCTTGACTGGCTTTGCATCTGCCAAATATTAAGTTTGTAAAGAGCAATATCGGGATTTAACCCCGGCATGTCTTCATAGCTCTAGACGAACACATCAATATATTCTTTGACAAGTTCTAGCAGCAATTCTCGCTCATCGTCTGTTAGGCTTTTACTGACGAAGATCGGTTTTGGAGAAGATTTGCTGCCGAGATCCACTTGTATGACCTCATCTTCAGTAGGAGGTTCTCTCTGTTCGAACCACTTTTCCCATTGTACATCCAACTGTTGGGCCTACGGCTCTAACTCGAGGATTTCAGGAATGTCTTCATCTTCTTCGTAAGCATCGGTGAATACCATGTTGACTGACAGGACTTGTCTGAATGCATCTCCGATGCTGGTATCCGAATCAGAAGTTGATAACCCGGTTGAATGTGAATGCTAGTCACATACTTCATCTGAACTTTCAAGGGTCGTTGTAGGCGTAACATACCCTAATCCACACCGGGTCTTGCTGTAGTAGTCCCATGGTTTGCCTGCCGGGACTAGTAGCTTTAGAGGTAATCGTCGCCCGATGCCGTAGATCAAACCTGGCGTAGTCTCTAGATCATACCCCTATTTTTGCATGAGATATTTGGATTGGGGGCTATACAGTTAAAGAAGCAATCTTTCGGCATCTGATTCGAGATCGACCTTCTCTCTGGTGAAGGGCTGTAGGTCGTCCTTCCGGCCGAAGATGATTGGATGGTCCCCTTCCTCGATTATGCGGTAAGCGTCTTCCACTTGGGTAAACTGGTTTGCGGTATAAACATTCGTCACCTGTGTGTGTAGGTGAGTGCCTATACCGTGTTCCATAACATACATTGTATAAAGCTTATTAAGCTCGATATAGTTCAAAGATAGCATCTGCAGAGGGAACATCAGTGTGGGCAGCCACATACTTGGCTAGCTCCGGTTCTTCTTCGACTACCTCCTGTATAAATGAAGACTGAGAGGATGACATGTGCAGCTTGATCGTCAATGGTTCAGTAGGTGGAGTCGAGCGTTGAGTTATTGGCAAACTAGCGACCCCTAGTTTGGTACCTGATGCTGGACGGGGAGTTGTTGGCTCGCTAGAAGACCTAGACTTTGTATCGGGATGATGACTCTTCTTGGGAAGGCGTATCGTCATTGGCTTGTCGGAGGGATTGAGCTTCTCCGTTTGTGGGTGGCCGACTCTCGATAGTCTGATTGTCAGTGGCTCCATTGTGGGTCTTGGCACTTGGCCAGACCTTGGCAGCCGGATTATCATTTGCTCTTCTTGTGCCGAGAGGCTGATTGCGTCCTTACGCAGGGTGGCTGTAAGGGGTGCAGACTTGCCAGGTTTGCGAGCGTGGAGGTGGATCGTTAGGGGTTCTTCTGATCCTGGGCTGTCTCAGTATGATCTTCCACATCTCCTTCACCAAGGTGCTTCTTCGACTTTTCGTATAGGCAGGAGTCTGAGTAGTAGGATTCGACCCCTTTAAAGGGATCGATGTCGGCAAATTCTGTCATAACGAAGCCGTATTTGTCGACATATTTAAAGCATTGGTGCAGCGTGGAAGGCACGATCATATAATCGTATATCCAAGGGCGCCCCAAGAGGATGTTGTAAGAAGTATCTGTATCTATGACGTAACAGGTTACTGCTGAGTGAAGATCGCCAATTTGGCACTTCAGACGAATCTTTCCAATTGGGTAGCTCCTACACGAATTAAAACCGCTGATGGCAGTACTTGTTGGCGTCAGGCGATGCATAGGGATACAGAGATGATGTAACAGACCCTTCGGGATGATGCTTATGGAAGAGCCAGGATCAATGTGCATCCGATCCACCTTTACGTCGCCGATGTATCCAGTGTAATATAACGGACGATCGTGTAGGTTGGTTTTGATGAGGATATCCTACAGAGTGAAGATAATGTTGGGTATCGCTCTCGTGAAAGTGCTGCCTTGGAGACCTGCAGGCGGGTTCTCTCCCGTGAGGTTAACCTGAGCTAGGTATGCGTCGGCATTTTGGAGCGCATCGCTAAAAGCCACGCGAACATCCTTTAAGAGTCTTAGGAGCTCGTATAATGACAATTTGGTCGGTGTGTTGGCCAATTGTGCCAAGATATCGAAGTTGTAGGGCCCCTTCAGCCCCTGCGGTGCCTCTTTCCGGAGGGATTTGTCAAAGCGAGTCTCCTTCGGCCTAGGCTTGTCGGTCGTCGGAGGCTAAAAAGGTCCCGGAGCGTCAGTTGTAGCGGGCTGATGATCTTCAGCCGAGTTATCAGCCACAGGTTGGGATTGTGCCCCGGACCGAGTGACGATGGCTGTGACTTCTTCGATATCTGTCGAGATTGTACGGCATGATCTAACTTTTTTACTTTTCTTCTTGCGAATGAAAGATGGTCTGGACTGAGTCACTTCAGATACTAAGTCTGGATAGACCCATATGACCTCCCCTCGTGATGTGGTGGGGGGCACTAGACCAGCAACCTGATCCCAAGGAGGTGGAAGATTAGCAATATCCATTGTCGCAAGAAGGATGGGGACCACACCGTCTTGAGTTTCTGTTGGAGGAAAGCTGCCAAATTGTACTGACACCATTTTGGCTGCCACGGTTACCTCTTCGAAATCGATGGCCAGAGCATTCGAATCGATGAGATTTTTGATGTACCGTTTTAGTTGGTAGCAGTCGTGTGTAGCATGGTGGACGTAGCGGTGGTAATAACAGTACTTTGGCTTCTCTATTTCTGCCGGCCGAGGTTCCCATCTTGGTGGAGGGAGCTAAATTCTGTCTCCTTGTATGAGCATGTCTAAGATGGGCTTGACGTGGCCGTCTTCGAAGGAGTAGGTCATTTGTGGCTATTGCTTGTCTGTCGGTTTTGACTCAGGTTTCTGTACTGTGTCGGCCACCATAGCCTGCATATCCTTATTGTCCCAGTTGTTGTTGAGCTACCCCCATTGTTGGTGTTGGCGTTGGGACGCTTGCCCTTGTCTTCTCCCTCTGAGATGTGCAATCCCAGTTGGCGAGCCTTCTTCAATCGTTCTTCGGCACTTCTGGCACTGATAATAAACGTCTTCCAGTCCTTGAATTGACTTTCGCCCATCTAGAGGCTGATTCTTGGAAGCAGTCTCTTTTGGCAAATTTCAATTAAGGAGGAATCTGGGTTACCAGACGGCAGCTTCATTGCGGTTTGGCAAAACCGCTCAATATAGTTCCTTGTCAGCTCTATCTCCTCTTGGATGACGTCCATGAGGGTGGACATCGTGATGTCCTGTCCTACTTCGTAAAATCTCTCCAAGAACATACGCTTGAAGCTGGCGAAGGAGTGGATGCATTTGTCCAGCAGGTTGCGATACCAGTCGAAGGCGACTCCTTCCAATGCCCCGATGAGTAATCGTTTAAGGATGGCATCGTCATAGGGCAGATGGTCGGTGGTGACCTCGAAGTAAGTGATGTACAGAATTGTGGAGGTCTTGCCATCATAAGGATTGATATTGAACGACTTATATCTTGGTAGGAAGGGGACATCCCTCCATGCTGCAGGGTATGGTTGCCGTATTCTGAGGTCTTGAGATGTTTTTCGAGTGTGAAATATGGATCGGAGCTCCTAGACCTCTCTTCTTCCTTTTCTGGCCTCATCCACAGCGGTGGGGGCCGTCACTTCAGGAGGATTGTTGCCCAGGTTTGGTGCCGCTGAGTTCGAGTTCGAATTGACAGCGGGACCCGTGCTTGTTTGGCCAGGCGTCCCTTCTTGGATAGTTGGAAGGGCCGCTTTGATCTCGTCTACAGATTTGACCAAGGCATGCAGTATGGCCTCCAGAGTGTCGATGTGTTAGCGATCACTGGAACCACCTTGCTTGCTGTCCGTCATGAACACCGTCTTTACATGAGAAGAGATGGACGGAATCGTGGAGGACGTGCCCTCCGAATCATACCCCTATAGCGAGAAGTCATCAGGGTATATGGGAATGTTCTCCTCTGGTTCGGACTCAGAAGGGATAGTAACACCAACTTTAGAGTTTGCTTCGTCTTGGAAGTCGTGGACGTCCTCGGGGACGCTGGCCCTTGCTGTATTCGATGTGAGAGTTGTTTCCTCGGGTTCATCTCCTTGGAACATAGGATTATCATGGATGTTCTGAGGAGTGCTACCCCCAGTCCCAGTAACCCCCAGTGGTATGGACGATGAATCTCCTACTGTAGCAGATTTCGTCTTTGAACGGGTACCTTAGAAAACTCCGATGGTGGGCACCCGTTTAGACGATAGTCTCTTAGTCATAGTGGTTAAAATCTTTAGGCTAGGAGCATTGGTCTTCTACCCCCTCCCATCGGCAGGGATTTTTTGAGCTGAGTTGCAGGAGATGGCGAGAAATGCCTCATCTTCTGAACATGCTTTTTGTAGTCTTTGGAATAAGGACTGCCGGTCTTCTTGTACCGTCGTATTATTGTAACAGCAGTTGACGATGATTTGGGTGCAGTAACGTCCGTGGGAGGACTCTTTGCCCCCGGAGGCACCTTCTCTTTCCTTGCATTTGTGGAGGATGGCCTAACACAAGTCAGATGGGTCCGGATCGACCACGTTTGCTCCCTGGATTTTGGAAGACTTTTGGGAACCTCTCTGTCCATTTGCCACCGGGGGCTGGACTCGATTGGTTATGTACAACTTCTCATCAGAGGCCTGCATAACAGTATATGGGATGCTCGGATAGTCAGAGGTCGGATCAACGGACCGAGCTTGCCAAGCTCATGCTGCCCTAGACTTATTCACTCTAGTACGTGAGGACACATAGTAGAAAGAGTCTAAGTGGTGTTGGAGAGAATCAGACATGTCTTCTTGGGAGCACAAGAGATCAGGACCATAGGAGAGGCGGTCGAAGACAGAGCCGCATGGAGTAGACGTCATGCGGCTGGAATCAATAATCTTCATGCGGCTGGCCGTCGTAGCCGCATAGGTCTTCTCCATGCGGTTGGAAATCCTGGCCGCATGAGTGTTCTCCATGCGGCTGGAAATCCTGGCCGCATGAGTATTATGCATTTGGCTAGCAGTCTCAACCGCATGGTCATCATTCATGCGGCTGGCAATCTTGGCCGCATGAGTCTTCGTCTTGCGGCTAGTGCCCTTGTTCGGTTTCTTCCTGGAGCACATAGAATCGCTATTTGCCCCTGCAAGTCCAGCATCGTAGTGCTTTCCTCTGCCGGACTTGGGGACAGCGGAGTCCTCTATGGCTCGAAGTGGACCCGCACGAGAGTCGCCTTCGCCGTCTTGGACCGCAGAGAGTACTCCGTCCAGAGCTTGGGGAGGAGCAAATGATTTTGGCCTCCACTTGTTGCAAGCTTTATTTGTGAAGGTTCCCTTCTGGACCGGGCCAGCGCTTCCTTCAGAGAGCATTTCTGCAAACGCCTGTTGGTCGAAGCGGAAGACCATCTTCTGTTGCGTGGAGCCAAGTATGGCTACATCCGATTGTATCACCAACTCCTCAGCCGTAGAGAAGTTTGTCCCCAGCAGAGTCGCCATCGTGTTTGCCATTAATTGTGAAAGAACAGAATAATTATCGGAGGACTGAACTTAGACTCACAATACAAACTCGCTTGTACAAATAAAACCTAGGGACGAAAATCTAGGTATAGCAATCTAAGTATAATTATTTATTTTAGATTCTGGGGGGTGACGGTAGAGGCTCAAAAAAGCGACGACAGCTCTGCCTTACTCCTTGGACGATCGGGTACAGCCTTGGCTCTGTTGAAGAACTGCTTGGTGTTGATGAAGGAATGCTCTCATTTCAATTTCTCTCTGGCTCTTTGCTCTTCTATTCTCTCTTCGTCTCTGTGTCTTCTGTCCTTATTGCAAGGAAATGGCACCTTACTATTTATAAGAGTGGGAGCATTATTAGGGTTTTGCAATGAATGCCCATTCTTAAAAGCCGTCGGCTAAGGATCAATGAATCTGGGTCGCTCATCTTGAATATAATAGATCTTGGCAATTAATGTGATTACATCAAATCTTTGTGGGTAATTAATGATGATTGACATAAATCCACATGATTTGTTATGCCAATCTCAAATTTTCCAGCCACGTGTCATTGATTTGCTTGATTACAAATGATCTGATTTGATCCTAATATTTTATTGGGATTTGTTGATGGATTTCAGTCGATTTGATGCCACGTGTTCCATTATTATGCCACGTGTCTTAACCGCGAGCCACTTAGAAAATCTGAGCTGCATGAGGACAGCTCCCCATTGAGCCGCATAAGGCTGGCTACGTGTCAAGGCTGCATGGGAGTGGCCCCTGAACATTTGAACCATATGGTGGTGATCTGAGCCGCACGAGCGCATGATGGGTGCTTTCTTAGTGAGCCGTATGGAGATAGTCCTCGTGAGCTGCATAGAGATAGCCTCTGCTTGAGCCGTATGGGGTAGTTCTCGTGAGCCATACGAGATAGCTTCTGTCTGAGCCGCATGGGATAGCTTCTGCCTGAGCCGCATGGGTGGCCTCTGTTTGAGCCGCATGTGACTGTCCACACGTCAAGGACGCATGAAGGTTTTTAGATTTCGGGGGATTATGTCAGAGATATCCTTCGTTTCCCTAGGAGTCTGCCATTATGACAGAGTCATTATTGCATCTTTCTGTCAATGGTCAGAGCTGTCAGCCGTCAAGGCATAAAATACAGTAGAAGACAAAGGGAAAAGCTGTTGAGGACCACATGGCTCCTCTCTGGGCCGCATGAACGCTTGAGCCACATGGGTCCCTGAGCCGCATGAGCTCTCTGAGCCGCATTGGGATCCTTGGCCGCATGGATCTTTCTTTATTCTTTTCTATGCTTTTACATTCATTTCATTATAAGCCTCTAACGAGTGGTATTCCAATTTTCGCTCATGTAGTGCTGTGCTGGGACATTCCATCAATTTTACCATTTTTTCTGAATTTGATCCTAACTTTAAGGATATATGTCTTGATAAACTTGTATCTACATCTTCACTTTTTTTATCTCAATACTATTCAAATGTTCTATTGCAACATGACCCATGACGATCATAAAATCTATTCTCGGGTCGCCGGCATCGACACTGTGTTCGACGACTTTGACTTGGTTGAATATTTTAAACTCCCTGACCCCAATTCTTGGGAGCGCATTGTAGATGATCGTAAATTCCAATTTTTTGGCGATATAACACTAGAAGGCTTTATGGATATGATGTGTGCACCCAATACTCGCCCTCATAAACTTCGTGCCAAGTATCTCAACAAATACTTCTATGAACTTCATCACATCATTTACTCTTCCATCCTGTCCAAAGCTGGATCAACTGATGAAGTCACTTACCATGAGATTAAGGCACTATATTATCTACACTTTACCATCCCGTTCAATTTTCCATGCACGATGATGGACTAGATGATTCAAGCAAGGAAGAAGCCAAAATCACTTGTCTCTGCTAAGTATCTTCTTTTTATGTTTGCCGCATTCCATATTCCTTTAGACGAGTGTCACTTTTTAGCAGCTCCTGTCTATTTATCTAAGGCTCGTAGAACTGCTCCTGTACCTGTTCCTCATGCTTCTGTTGAGGAAGAGTCTTCTGACTCTAATACCCCTCAGCCTGAGCCACCTGCCACCCTCGACTCCATCAGAGATTTGTTATTCGACCGCTTCCGGTTGGAAGATGATCGTTATACTCAGATGGACTATCAGACCACTCTCCAATTGAGCGCCATCAGCAACACTCTTCATGATATACAGTACAACATGGCACGACATCCTACTATGCCGTTTCCTACGGGTCGGGACCCTTCTCGGGAAGACTGTCGGATTGATGACCCTTGGGCTATACGGTATCTGGACCCTGATGCCGCTTTTGTCGATCCTCGTCGCTCTGCCAGCAAGCCATCCGACTCGGCCGACCCATCCCATCCTCTAGCTCCATGATGGTTGTGGTTGACTATTTGCTACTGCTGCTGATGCATCTTAGTTATGATTATGCTTTGTAGTTTGTCATTCCATGACTTTAGCACTATTTCTACTATACTTTTATTTCACTTCATATGTATGACTGCGAGTTTCTTTCTTTTGGATTATCAAAACTGCTAGTTGTCTCAACTAAAGTTTGGTTTTGGTTGAAGTTGTGTGATTGCTCTCTTCACTTTGTCTACCTTTTATCTCTTTAAGAGGGAGCTATGCTATATTTTGCTAAGTGACAAAGGAGGAGAATAATAGATATTTGATGTGATATTGGACATGATATAATGAATAATGTTATGCTTGGATAAGAACTTTGTATTAGAACAAAAATGAAAACATCTATTTACGGGGGAGCCGACAATCTATTTACGAGGAAGCCACTTCATACGTGCAAACTATTCTATCTACTTCAACATGTGTCCAGGTATAAATATTGAGAACATACAAATATTATTTTGTCCATTATCAAAATGGGGTAGATTGTTGACCAAAACTGGATCGCAGTCAACCTAATTTAGATAATTAACAAAATGATATCTAATATGATCCAATACGACACATCATGTTCAAGGCATACGTCATCGACAAAATTGTTACATTGCAAATGTACTTGTACTCAGTCTATATTTTTTCAATTTATTGAGTCTATGAACATGTACGTTGAGTCGTACTGAGTCATCTCAACCCCTAGACTTATTTCTCCAAGCTCCACCATATAAAACAAAACTATCCTTGAACCAAACCAAACCAATCTAGCCCACATAGACTTTCTGGCCCAAGGTAGACAGTATTCGGGCCGAACTTTACCCCCTAAATTTCAGGAACCTAATTTTTAGGAGCACCCTGCTATGTGCTGTCCAACGTTCAAATTTTTAAATATTTAGGACAGAATTATGGCCGAATTCTGCCTCCCCTGACTAGTATATGTAGGGCTTGATTCTCTCATTTCAAATTATCTCCCACTCTCAATCTTCTAAGCCTTATACATTCTAAGCCTTACTCTTCCAATCGACTAGCCACAAAACTTCCTAAGCCCCAAGGTGCTCACTACGATTCAGCTAGAAGTTTATGTACAAAAGTTGAAAAGAAGTCAATTGGACAATTCTAAGTTTCCCCTCTGCGAAGTTATAAGAAGTTGGCGTACTCTTCTGAGTAAAGGCACGTGCGTACCCTATTTCACAAATAATGGATTTCAATCATGAGCGAGAGTTCTCAGGCCTGGACTAGTCATCCACGAGGGAAACTAGGTTATAGCGTTGTGTTTGAGTTTGCTCTTCTGATTATAGTTTTTTGGTAGTTGCTTCTGGGCTTGGCATAGAGTTATTTTTTAATTGGTTATTTTAGACAAAACTCGATTCACCCCCCCTCTAGAGTTTCCTACACGTTACTTCAGTCTCTTTGTCGCCCTAAAGCGTAGACTTCGTTGCCTCAGCATTCTCCTCATTACCCTAAAGTGCAGAGACTTTGTTGCCTCAGTAGTCTCCTCGTCGTCCTAAAGTGTAGTTTTTTGCCTCAACAAAGTTCCTTTGTCATCCTAAAGCGCAGTGACTTCGTTGCCTCAGCAGCCTCCTCGTTGCCCTAAAGTGCAGTGACTTTGTTGCCTCAACAAAGTCCATTCGTCGCCCTAAAGTGCAATGACTTCGTTGCCTTAGTGTAAAACCCCTATTTTTATTAAAATTATTTATTATTATTTAATTAGACTTCAAAATTTAATTTATGCAATTTATGATTTTTATTAATTATTTTATTAGAAATGACCTTAGCCATTGTTGAATTTTGGAACACAAGACGTCCATGAATTTTGGCACGAAAGATGTAGTAGTGTGCTTTGACCAGTATATTAGCCATGTCGTGGGAGGCTTAGCCATAGTTCAGTCCGAACTAGGAAAACCAGGCCGAGTTGTGAAATAACGCTTTTAAATTATTTTAATTAAATATTATTTTATATATTGATTTTTAGACGGTTCGGTTTGTCCAATTCAGTCCGAACAGGGCCCGAACCAAATTTAAGCCCATGTAGGCATGTGGTGGGACCAAGGGGGCCATATAGGAATATTTCATGTGTGTACAAAGATTTTTAAATAATTTTGAGACTTGCTGAATATTTATTGACTTTCGGTACAAAATTTATATTTTATTAATAAAATAATGTTTTACAAGATGGTATGATTTTTGGACCCACACATGGGTGAGCGGTAAAGTTCATCCATTGGGACGATTATTATTATTTTATTGTAATTTAAGTTATTTCATGGAGATTAAAATATGTTCATTCTATTTAGATATTATTATTATTATTATTGAGATTGATTTATTTTAAGATGAATTTATATATATATATGTAAATATATTTAAATATATTAAATATGTGTTTATGTGATATTTAAAATGTTATTTGTATTTAAATGATTTTTTGAATATATATAGTTTTATCTATAAAAGAAAAAGAATAAGAAAAGAAAAAGAAAGGAAAAAGGAAAAGGAAAAGAAAAGAAAAGAAAAGGAAAAAGAGAAAAAAAAACAAACAAAGTACATCCGCCCACTTAAGTGGGCGGGCCCCCCCAATCCATGGACAAGCAGTAGCAACTCGTGGAAGGCCAAAAAGGGGGTATTAGTAATATTATTGTATTAGGTTTTTTACCAACTTGATATATATATAACTCTTTCTACAAGCCTCAAAACCCTAATCTTCCAAAACGAAAGTTGAGGCTGATCATACCCTCTTCGCCTACGAGTTCGTTTCACCAGCAACGGAGTTGTGTGCACGACGAACGGAGCATCGGAAGTCAGCCCCGCGTCACCCACGGAGCAGTTTTCCCACTCAAGGTATCCTACTTCCCTACGACGTAACTTTTTGCTCGTAACTCCGATTTTCGATCCGTAAAATGTTCTGGAAAGTAGACTTGACCCTCATCGAGATCCTCCAGATGGATTTTGACATGGCCATCCAACTTTCTCGAAAAATCGAGACGAATTTGGAGAAAAACCCACTTTTCTGAATATTAAAAACTGTTTTGAAACACCAACTTGTCGGCCACTTTTCTTGCTGTCCATTAAGCTTTCGTAAAAACTAATTGAAGGCAGTCAAAGATAACCTAACCGAGATTGTAATGCACCTTTTGGATTCACTTTTCATCGAGTAAGTAGAAAGTTACACGTTGTTAAAGTTTTCTGAAAAAACTGTAAATTCTGTTTTCAAAAAGTAGATAAACACTCCGATACGGCGTCTGTCCCGACAAACCGGGCGACGTGGTCGCGCACTATATGAATCGAAAGGCGCATATGGATGTTGTCGACGTGGGGGAACTGACAGAACCCGATTTCGTTGCATGTGCGCGACGAAATCAGTGCGTATCCGTCGGGATACCCCGTATCGACCATTTACAAATTAATTCACAACTTTGTGCACACTCATCATATCGCAATGAAACTTGTGCCAATGGACTCGAAATATTTTTCTGGTGCTGTGAGCCAAGTTTGGTCCGATTCTGAGACCGTTGATCGGGACGCTATTTTGGCGGGCCCACAATCCCACTCAACGGGCGATTTTGTGCACAGCCTACCGGAATCCAAAATTGGACATACCGTTGGGTTCGTCTCATCAAAACAAATCCGTAGACATGTAGTTTGACGACTTTAGAGACCGTAGGTTCTGGCGCACATTTCGGTGCAAAGCGGGTCCAACGGCTGACATCGTTTTGACCCGAAATTATGATTTTGCCCCTGTTCCAGAATTTGACTTTTGGACAGACATTTTCTAGGTATATCTTCTTCATCGAGATCATTTTTGATGTTTGTTTCAGCGTCTGGAGTCATCTGTGATTTGTGAGTTTTGGTGCTGACACTTGCTACTCTTAGATTTGTCTTTCTCGTACCGCAGGCAAGATACCTTGCAATTATACTGTTTATATTCAGTTGCATTTTATTACATATCACTGTTCTTTATTTCCAGTTCTTACAGTTCTTGATTATTGTCTGCACAGTGATATTAGATATACTTTGTTATTATCCCTTGATTGCATATGGACTTAGAGTTAAGAGACTACCGTGTAGTGTTTTGCATATATCTTGACACCGTTGTACCACGAGGATGTGTGAGATGAGTAGCATGTAGAGGTTCTTGTGTGTGGGTTGATCCCCCATGTGCATGCGTTAGGGCTAACTGCTAATAGAGGCGTGTTAGGAGACTTAGCAGTTAGTAGAGATACATGGTCGTGGATGCGACTTGACAGGTACATTGGGTGGGAAGAATATTTCCTTGTCGTATGGGCTTTTATTGCACTTCCCTTATAACCTGGAAGCTCCACTGGAGATACGGGTATGAGCCTCTCAGGTTGGCCACTGTCGTTTTTCAACGTCATGCTCTCGGTCACTGGTGCCCAAGTGGGGACTATACCAGATCCCATTACAGCCAGGGCTCATGCGACGAAAGGTTTGTTCTTAACTGCATGTTCACTTTAGTATGGTTAGAGTACCTTATTTATGTCTTGTCACTTTCTTTGATTGTGGCATATTTTATATTCAGTATTTATATGGCATGTTTATTGTATCTTGTTACGTCCCTCTGAGGACCTGGTTATCTCTCCAGGTGTGTGCTTTTGTAATTTTGCAGGTGTTCTAGCCAAGGCTGTAATCTTCTCCATTCTATCGAAGATGATTGCGCTTGGTTCATCTCATTATTTTATCGATCACATCTTGTACATTTTATTTGATGTAGCTGGTAGTGGACTTTGTCTCCGCCCAACGATTGTATACATGACAAATTCAAAGTTGCTTTTATATTATTTATTTATCTAGTGGATAAGATTTAGTTATTATGGCTCTACTGCATTTACAGCTTTGTATACATACGAGTTTCCATATATTGGAGTATACTTCGTATGTATGCAGCTGGCATGGATACGTACCTAGTCCTAAGTATTTTGGGACTGGGGCGTTACATGTTTCTGTGGTGGCCCATGCAGGTCGAGTTTGTCACTTCGGTTACGTTACTGTACCGATGTGAACCTACAACATAGGATTAGAATTATAGGAATCTCATCCATACAGCTTGACCCCTTCCCTTGGCTTCAAATTTTGAACTCTCGTTCGACTTCCTTGAATTGTATCTTGCTTGATTCCTTTCTACCGTTGATTCTTGTTTTCGTGCTTAGTGTCAACTAGGAAGATGACTACACTAGTATATGCTCATATGTCAAACACATGGCTAGAATGGTTATATTGGCAATTGGAATACATTCAAGACTCTAATTGAGTTAAAAATATTTTTTGTGTGATTTAATGATTAGTAGTTGGTAAAGTAGGATATTACCACGGAAAGTTTTTACCTTGAGATTTCTAAATAGTAAACACCAGAGGATTTATAGAATTTCATTATGATACTGCAGGAAAATAGCTAGAATCTTTATACCCTTGATTTAAGAAATTGATTGGCTTTTTGAGATTTGATATTTCTTTTTATTGGGTTATAGCTATACATCTTTGAACAAGTATAAAAATTTATTTGCTTTTCAAGTTGTGACATTTATGAGTTTTGTGTGATAGATATATATCCTTGAACAAATATAAAATTATTTGATTTTCGAGTTTTGATGTTTATGGTTTATTGTATTATAGTTATACACCTTTGAACAGTTATAAATTTGGTTTGAAAATGATCTTAGCTTTTAAAAATGGCCATAGGAATTATTTAAATTTGCGTTGTACAACTTGCGATTTTGTGTTTAGTAAATTTTAAATTTTTCAGTGGAAGTAATGACGGTGAGTTTTGGTTTAAAATATTTGAAAGTTATGAAAACAATTTTTGAGAATTTTTCTTTATTTTAAATTGTGTTCTATGATTGAGGATTTACAGGTCTATTTAGATAAAAAAAAGATTTTGACTTATAAGATTATTTGAAAATTTTAGTTTAATGTGGGATTGCTAATATTAAATTTTTTGGAGAATTTCGAAGGATGTGATGGAAATTTTTTTTTTTGGATTGATTACAGGAAGTTACCATTTAAAAGTTGTGATCTTGTGGGAATAACTTAGCATGAATAGAAGTTAAAAATTGATGGGAGCGTTGAGCTTAATTTTTGAGATTGCTTTTAATATGCTAAGAGTTTTATTATGAGTTATTTGAAAATTTTATAGTGTTAAATTTTTATTGATTATGGAAATTTTATGGATTCGTAATTTATGAACTGTTGAGTAAATAGTTGAATTTAAACGTTAATTTTGAAAAATGTTAGCAGTAACATGATAAATTTTGCTTTGAGATTTATGTAAGTGATTTAAATTTTTTTATGATGAACTTGAACGGCTTAGAGTGAATACAAATTTGTGGTGGTTTATTTTTGAAACTTTTGGAGGATACTTGAGTTAAATTTTAATGGTAGGCCCCAAGATAATCCTACTGAGTATTCCACACTAATTGCCATGTCACCCATGACCGTGATAGTAGTATATACACAAGTGTTGTTGGTCATCTACCCAACTATGTGACTGTATTTCCACCTCGGCTTACTCGACCTTCCTTTAATTCTAGATCTTTTAATTGGACCTTCTAACACATTTTCAAATTTGAATAATAATTTAATTGTTCCTTAACTGTATTCATTTAGGATACTATCTTCTCACTAGAACTGAGCCCCTAAATTATTATTTTTATGGATTCTTTAATTAATTTTAATTTATGCTTCAACTTGATCTTCTTTATTTTTGTGCATTAATTATCACCTCGTGAACTCCCAGTTTCTATTTTAGATCTTATGGCTTCCCTTACCATGACTTGGATATTTGGCGCAAAACACGAGACTTTTTCTTCCAACAAATTTTATATGTAAGACCTAGACAAGCCCACCTTCATGTAGATATATCATGTCCCACTAGAACATGTCTCCTTGTACACTATTTTCTTGATATGACCTTATGGTCAAAATGACCAAACTATAATCTTTACCATGATACCGATATATTTTTCGACCAAAGATAGGGATTCAACCTCGACTCAATTCTTTCGACCGATATATGATTTTGTTCTACTTAATTCCTAAAATGCGTAAATTTGTACTTATCTTGATTGCTTGACCCATTGTCCTATGATACTATTAGTTTAACTCTTGTAAGTTGGGTAGCATACCTCACCACCTAACAAATATTTTTCCTTGTGAACCACATTGGTAAATTCACTTAGACTATAAATTTAGAGGACCCTACCTTATCAAGTCTACCCAGCCATAGATGAAGAAACACTGGGACAACTGTATAGGCCCAAACTTCGGGCAAGACTTGATTTTAAAAGATCTTGGACTATTTTAGATTCCTTTATCAGTACATTTCTTGCTCATATTTTAAAAATCTCATGCTGCTAATGTAGCTTTAGTTTAGCAAGCTTATCTTTTATCGAGCTTGATCATGACATATTTTATTGGGTGCACCCACTAACATATTGTCTAATCAGAACCGGTGCATGATGGTCTGATCAACCTATTGCACTTTGGTTCGCTTATCACATATTATTCTACGTGGATGGAGACATAGTAAACTTGCCTAAGAGTCTCATCCGCGACAGCCTTGGCAATTCTCGTTTGAATTATTTTTGTCGCCTATGAATTCCGCAATTCGTACTCAATATATAACACCGTCTTTGAAACCCTTGTAGTTCTTGTCTTTCGCTTATTTTGGAAAGACAAGGCACTGTACTTGCTAGATAGACTCAAGGTATCATCTTTGGTTGCCCAATCGGTTAATTATACACAAATGTAGATAGCCACCAACCGACTCATGTGGCTATATCCTCGCCTTTAACTACTCCTCATTTCTCAATCCTAAAATTATTATCATGCCCTTCCAAATGTTCTTGAGCACTCGAGAATGATTCTAATCATTCACTTAAATCAAACTCTCAATCGAGGTGATTAGTCTCCTGTTTCTCTCTAAGAACCACATCTTCCAAATGTCTAAATTATTTTCTTTGGTCTACTCACTTCCTTGCTGTTCTTCTAAATTGAATATTCAAAAGTTTGTTACCTTCACTAGCGATCCTTATTCAATTCCATAACCATGATATATTTTTGTATATATCGACTCCACAATTTTCTACTGCATAGTGGTGTTGAACGCCGTTTTATCGCCTCCACCAAATTTAATTGCATTTTTGGTATTGACGAACTCTTCATATCCCTCAACCCTATCAACCCTATTAATCCTAAATTTCGAGGACGAAATTCTTGTAAGTTGGGTAGGATGTAAAACCCCTATTTTTATTAAAATTATTTATTATTATTTAATTAGACTTCAAAATTTAATTTATGCAATTTATGATTTTTATTAATTATTTCATTAGAAATGACCTTAGCCATTGTTGAATTTTGGAACACAAGACGTCCATGAATTTTGGCACGAAAGATGTAGTAGTGTGCTTTGACCAGTATATTAGCCATGTCGTGGGAGGCTTAGCCATAGTTCAGTCCGAACTAGGAAAACCAGGCCGAGTTGTGAAATAACGCTTTTAAATTATTTTAATTAAATATTATTTTATATATTGTTTTTTAGACGGTTCGGGTTGTCCAATTCAGTCCGAACAGGGCCCGAACCAAATTTAAGCCCATGTAGGCATGTGGTAGGACCAAGGTGACCATATAGGAATATTTCATGTGTGTACAAAGATTTTTAAATAATTTTGAGACTTGCTGAATATTTATTGACTTTCGGTACAAAATTTATATTTTATTAATAAAATAATATTTTACAAGATGGTATGATTTTTGGACCCACACATGGGTGAGCGGTAAAGTTCATCCATTGGGACGATTATTATTATTTTATTGTAATTTAAGTTATTTCATGGAGATTAAAATATGTTCATTCTACTTAGATATTATTATTATTATTGAGATTGATTTATTTTAAGATGAATTTATATATATATATATGTAAATATATTTAAATATATTAAATATGTGGTTATGTGATGTTTAAAATGTTATTTGTATTTAAATGATTTTTTGAATATATATAGTTTTATCTATAAAAGAAAAAGGATAAGAAAAGAAAAAGAAAAGAAAAAGGAAAAGGAAAAGAAAAGAAAAGAAAAGGAAAAAGAGAAAAAAAAAAAAGCAAAGTACAGCCGCCCACTTAAGTGGGCGGGCCCCCCCCAATCCATGGACAAGCAGTAGCAACCCGTGGAAGGCCAAAAAGGGGGTATTAGTAATATTATTGTATTAGGTTTTTTTACCAACTTGATATATATATAACTCTTTCTACAAGCCTCAAAACCCTAATCTTCCAAAACGAAAGGTGAGGCTGATCATACCCTCTTCGCCTACGAGTTCGTTTCACCAGCAACGGAGTTGTGTGCACGACGAACGGAGCATCGGGAGTCAGCCCCGCGTCACCCACGGAGCAGTTTTCCCACTCAAGGTACCCTACTTCCCTACGACGTAACTTTTTGCTCGTAACTCCAATTTTCGATCCGTAAAATGTTTTGGAAAGTAGACTTGACCCTCTTCGAGATCCCCTAGATGGATTTTGACTTGGCCATCCAACTTGCTCGAAAAATCGAGACGAATTTGGAGAAAAACCCACTTTTCTGAATATTAAAAACTGTTTTGAAACACCAACTTGTCGGCCACTTTTCTTGCTGTCCATTAAGCTTTCGTAAAAACTAATTGAAGGCAGTCAAAGACAACCTAACCGAGATTGTAATGCACCTTTTGGATTCACTTTTCATCTTGTAAGTAGAAAGTTACACGTTGTTAAAGTTTTCCGAAAAACTTTAAATTATGTTTTCAAAAAGTAGATAAACACTCCGATACGGCATCTGTCCCGACAAACCGGGCGACGTGGTCGCACACTATATGCATTGAAAGGCGCGTATGGATGTTGTCGACGTGGGGGAACTGACGGAACCCAATTTTGTTGCATGTGCCCGACGAAATTAGTGCGTATCCGTCGGGATACCCCGTATCGACCCTTTGTAAATTAATTCACAACTTTGTGCACACTCATCATATCGCAATGAAACTTGCGCCAATGGACTCGAAATAATTTTCTAGTGCTGTGAGCCAAGTTTGGTCCGATTCTGAGACCGTTGATTGGGACACTATTTTGGCGGGCCCACAATCCCACTCAACGGGCAATTTTGTGCACAGCCCACCAGAATCCAAAATTGGACATACCGTTGGGTTCATCTCATCAAAACAAATCCGTAGACATGTAGTTTGATGACTTTATTGACCGCAGGTTCTGGCGCACATTTCGGTGCAAAGCGGGTCCAACGGCGGACATCGTTTTGACCCGAAATTACGATTTTGCCCCTGTTCCAGAATTTGACTTTTGGACAGGCGTTTCCTATGTATATCTTCTTCACCGATATCATTTTTGATGTTTGTTTCAGCGTCTGGAGTCATCTGTGATTTATGAGTTTTGGTGCTGACACTTGCTACTCTTGGATTTGCCTTTCTCACACCGCAGGCAAGATACCTTGCCATTATACTGTTTATATTCAGTTGCATTTTATCACATATCACTGTTCTTTATTTCCAGTTCTTACAGTTCTTGATTATTGTCTGCACAGTGATATTAGATATACTTTGTTATTATCCCTTGATTGCATATGGACTTAGAGTTAAGAGACTACCGTGTAGTGTATTGCATATACCTTGACACCGTTGTACCACGAGGATGTGTAAGATGAGTAGTATGTAGAGGTTCTTGTGTGTGGGCTAATCCCCCATGTGCATGCGTTAGGGCTAACTGCTAATAGAGGCGTGTTAGGAGACTTAGCAGTTAGTAGAGATACATGGTCGTGGATGCGACTTGACAGGTACATTGGGTGGGAGGAACATTTCTTTGTCGTATGGGCTTCTATTGCACTTCCCTTATAACCCGGAAGCTCCACTGGAGATACGGGTATGAGCCTCTCAGGTTGGCCACTGTCGTTTTTCAACGTCATGCTCTCGGTCACTGGTGCCCAAGTGGGGACTATACCAGATCCTATTACAGCCAGGGCTCATGCGACGAAAGGTTTGTTCTTAACTGCATGTTCACTTTAGTATGGTTAGAGTACCTTATTTATGTCTTGTCACTTTCTTTGATTGTGGCATATTTTATATTCAGTATTTATATGGCATGTTTATTGTATCTTGTTACGTCCCTCTGAAGACCTGGTTATCTCTCCAGGTGTGTGCTTCTGTAATTTTGCAGGTGTTCTAGCCAAGGCTGTGATCTTCTCCATTCTATCGAAGACGATTGTGCTTGGTTCATCTCATTATTTTATCGATCACATCTTGTACATTTTATTTGAGGTAGTTGGTAGTGGACTTTGCCTCCGCCCAACGATTGTATATATGACAAATTCAAAGTTGCTTTTATATCATTTATTTATCTAGTGGATGAGATTTAGTTATTATGGTTCTACTGTATTTACAGCTTATGTATACATACGAGTTTCCATATATTGGAGTATACTTCGTATGTATGCAACTGGCATGGATACGTACCTAGTCCTAAGTATTTTGGGACTGGGGCGTTACACTTAGTAGTCTCCTCGTCTACCTAAAGTGCAGTAACTTTGTTGCCTCAGCACAGTCCCCTCGTCGCCCTAAAGCGCAGTGACTTTGTTGCCTCAGCACAGTCCCCTCGTCGTCCTAAAGCACAGTGACTTCGTTGCCTCAGCACAGTCCCCTCGTCTCCCTAAGCCTCAGTGACACTGAAGACTTACCTGAAGCATAACTCATACAAACATACAGTTCTATGAGGTAGGAATTGTTTCACATGGCCACTCTAGCATCTATATCTTTTTAGATACGATCCAATCGGTTTGTTTAAACCGTCGCTCCTAAGAAATGAACGGAGTTTGGTTCTGTTGAAAGGAGTAATACCTAATCTGTTTGTTTAAATTGTTGCTCCTAAGATAGGAACGGAGTTTGGCTCTATTGATGGGAGCAATATCCAATCGGTTTGTTGAAACTGCTACCTCTAAGATATGGAGAAAATTTGACTCTATGGATAGTAGCAAAACCCAGTCGGCTTCATCCGATCAAGATTATCAAACCATAAGCACACATCACGTATCATTTATTCAATTATGTTGCTAACCATACGAGAACTTGATAGAAGAGAATCTCAACATCTACTATATGTCAGCTCAGCAGCAGCCCTTATCATGTAGTTACAACAGATTCTCTCATATCTCTACGCGTAACACTTCTGCGCACCCAGAAAACATCTATGCACATCGCATATTTGCTGACCTATAAATAGATGGAGTTGGCCTTCGACAAAAAGGTCGGCATCTTCCTGATTAGCAACCCCGAGTGGAGTGCCACTATCGAGCATCAGAAGTAAAAACAAGTTCAAGCTGTCGTCAGATCGTCAATGGAGTAAAAGAGCCGTTGTAGTGCTCGATCTCCACTGTCACACTTCCCTAGAAATTTTTGTACTTAATCCTCCTATTTAGGAGTCATTTTTATACTTTTTATATGTTTGAATACAAAAAGTTCATTCAACTTTTGTCATGGCAAACAATCTTTGGATACAAATTAACTATAATATAATATTATATATATCGGGACATAGCGAAGAGATTAAAGAATCCATTGTATATATATCGGTGGCACTTTCCAGGCTCATATTACCTTATATTGTGTACATGACAAATAGCGCACTGTTGTGAGATACGTACGCCGAAGCCTTTGAGTCCACCAGCCAAGAATTGATACTGTAGGCGAGATTCGTGATAACCTTGTCACCCATAATAATGATATTTCCTCCATGTGCTGAGACAGATATTGTAGTGTTCTCACTTTGCTACCCTTTGCCTCCCTTCTTCTCTAACTTTTAAGCTCAACAATTTCGCTTGATATATCACGACCCGCACCCGGTAAAGGGGCTCGAGTACATGGCTACATCCAGCCTACGCTGCAGTATCGACGGTAGATCATTTTTTAGGTCAATAGGGATATCTATACAGTCTAAGAAATATATCAATAGTAACCTGTTAATAGTAGCCACATCTCCAAACGAAGGACAATATATTATCTAGAATTATACTCAATCACAGATATCTAAAGAAAGAAATAAGCACGAAAAGACATAAAGATATAAACTGATGAAAATAGAGAAGTCTAGTAGCATAAGCCAATACACAACAGAGTCTAGAAGTCTAATAACTCAAATAATGCATGTCTTAAATATATAACAAGTCCAAGTCTCAAATAGCTGGAGATAAATCCAGTATCCTAGCTATTAGCTAAGGCACTACTGGTGGTGCATCCTCAATGGGTATCAGCTCCAAAGGAATCTCCTAGGCATAGTCGTTATCTACTCCAGGTCTGTAGTGGGTGGGACAAAAGTCCTCTAAGTCCTTTGAAAAATGTTATCCACTTAAGATTGGAACGAAGTACATAAATTAACAACTATTTCGTTAAATTGACAAGAGCTACGAAAAACGGTAGATAGTAGAGATACCTGACAGGTAAGCAATACTGAATAGTAAGAATAAGAAAAACATGTAATCATATTATGGCAAGTGAGAACTGTAAGTAATCATGAGTTCGGTGTAACAACATGTAATATCTAGCATATAACATGTAATACTAAATAGTGCCTTGAGACATTAGAGTATTATGTGATCGACTTGGGACTCGATCAGGCTATTCCATATGAACGATTATGCACAAGTAGAGTAATAGATCAAGCCAGCCATACATGGAAAGTTATGCACAAGTAATATAAGATCAGGCTATATCCTGCGTGAGGTGAGGGTGAGCTATGCACAAGTAGTTTCGGGTATGATCACATAAACCGCTAATACCTCTCCATCCTCCTACTAGTATAGTGGATCAGACCATGTCATGTTACGACACAGGATTCAAGAAGCAAGGGGACAGTCCACTCATGAATCGGTGTCTATACATGAACAAAAAATACAAGACATATATAGAGTCCTCTAGGAAATAACATCTCATGACAGGATCTAAAATATACTAATCCATGTATACTCGTGTCAGGAATCATGTATAACACTACTAATTGATATCATAAAAATTATCAAGATAATAAAAACTATCATAGAATGTACTCGCCTGTGGTCCAGAGCAACAAGTGTAAATCGAGGTCAAAAGTGGAGTCATAAAGACCTAAATACGAAATATTAATGTCAATTAGTGTTTCGGTGTGTCAAACTTTGATTTCTAAGATGAAATATGATTTCTAGGTAAATTCTATGTCATGGAAGTCAAACTAGGTCAATACTAGGTCTTTATGTTCAAACTAGGTCACTTTGACTCAAAGGTTGACTATTATAGTCAAACTAGTCAACTTTGGTCAAACTAGGTCAATACCTTGTCATACTAAGGTAATCTAACCTATACTAGTCATACTAGGCTTATCCTAGGTATTTACCTATTTAGGATACCCATAGGATATCTTGCTATACCTTACCATATTTTCCTACCTATACATTATTACCTAAGCCATAGCTCTTAGGTAAAACCCAATCTAGTATCCATGTATCACATTCATAGGTTCAAATAGGTAATACCACCATCTATTTAACCTATACACAAAATACCCTATACATTACCTACTCATAATACCTACTCAACTCTATAACACATCACATTATCTGTACACACACCCTCATTACTCACCCTAGACACACACTTATATGCACTCACACTCACATCTCAATCATGTGTGTCACTCACACAAACATAAGAATTCATACAAGTACACTACCTGTGCACAGCCCAAGGCATGCTGCCCTTGCAGGGGCAATGTTCCCCTATTACCTATTGTTATGTTGGAAGAAAACCCTGCCCCAACCTCCTGTACAGGGGCTAAGTGCCCCTGTCTCACCTGTTGTTAAGCCAAGCAGCCTGTGCATAAAATAGAAAGAAACCCCAATTGCCCTGTGCAAGGTCTAGACATATCCTATACACCATACACCTGTGCACTATAGTACAGGAAAGAGCCCTGCCTACTACATGTGCATGCACAAGGCCTGCACACTAATGTACATGAGGCCAAGTGCCCCTGCCAGTGCAAGCACTAGCCTGCAAGGATCAAGTCCATGTGTAAAGCATGGCGTAAACCCCTTCCGCCCTCTGCCTACTGTTGTACAGGGAATCCTCCTTCTTTCTACTGCCTATGCAGTGCAACGCACCCTCTCCATTTCCTACTGATTGTTAAGCATACACCAGGTAACACCTGTTGTCAAACTTTCCTGTGCAATACACAAGTGGACTGCTCCCTCTCTATTACACTCTCTCACTCCTTATTATACTCATACATGTATTTTCATACTCTAGGTACATAGGTGTAGGCTACATACCCTGTTATATACACTCTAACTCACACTCTCTATACATAAACACATAAAAATATATACACAAGCACTCTACACATATATATGTACACATCACACTAGTCCCTAGGATACACACACATGGGGGATGTGTGCAACACCAACTCACACACCCCTTATGCCCCTACACATGCATAGATACACACACTCTTACAAATAGTCACACACACATGTGCCTACACATAGTTACACACTCTATCTCACATTAGGCACACAAGCACACCCTCTTATACACATGTACATATATATATATTACACACACAACACATGACACATGTGTATATCCACACATACACATAATGCCTATAGGTATCCATACATGCCTACATGTGAATACATAACTACATGTGTGTTTCCACATACACAAGCAATGTATCAATACTTGGTGTGTATTACCCTCGTAACGCACTAGTCTATGATATGCTTATGATACGCCCAAGACACCTATACCAAACCTTGTTCTATTGATACCAAAACACATGAGCATACCTAAAATGACAATTAGAAGCTAATTAGTGTGGTGTCTAGCTAGTGCAATATGTCATGTGAAATGTGACATGTGTGTGACAAGTGTAGGAGGAAAAAAATCCTCAAATTGACTCTTGTGTTCTAGAGTGACATGACATAACCTACTCATATCCATTTGTGGACACGTATCTAGCCACACACATTATTCACATGCCTATTTAGTGTATCAAACCTATTGACAAACACTAAGTGTACAATTCTTGGATTTTCACAAAAATGGCACAAAAACTCTATATAACTTCTACCAACATGGTCATTAGAGCCTAATTCTTCCTTCTATAGGTACCCCTACTCCATGGGTGGGTTTCCTAATGGTCCAATGCATGTAATATTGTCTCAACATAGAAAAAAGTTAGATGTATACCTATTAGGAGATGGATACCCAATGTAGCACCACAAGTGGACACAAGAGTGAAGCTGGACACAATCCCCAAGCCAATAACCTCCACTTCTTGTGCTCCTTGGCTTCCAAGCTTCTAGGATCCTTGGATGAAGAGTATGAGAAGATTGAAAATGATTTCAGGATGATTTGATGGAGGAATGAGAAGGTTTTTGGAAGAACACCAAAACTAGGATTTTGAGCTCAAAATGGAGAAGTGAATTAATGAACACTCCCCCTCTTTTTGCAGGCCATGTAGGGAGCCCTAAATATCAGTAGTAAATATCCACTTTGCCCTTCTTTAGTTGTCATAAAGGTTTGATTAACCTATGGATGCTTCTAGCCTAAGTTGATAATTAAATCTAACCCATATTCATGACTTGTTATGACATAATTGAGTCTCAATGAGGCTAACCTAAAATGTAGTTCCAAGTTTCATGATAAGTCCAAATAGGTTCACTAACCAAGGGTCCAATAAATAAGCTTATCCACTAATAAATGTAACCATCAGATATATATAATTAAATAAGTATACTCACTATATAAATAATATAAAATGACAAACATAACCCTATTTGGAATTGTTGTAGTGACATGATGTGACCCTTCTTATTACAGTGGTAACATTCGAAGTTCTTCTACTAACCTTTGGACTTCCTTCTGCTCTTGTCTATGCCACCTCATGGACCCTTACTTTTACTCCTACCTAGGCTTTCTGAAACAAGCACGTTTGAATGGGATGTGGATGAAGTGACTGGAGATTTCTTCCATATCTCTTCATTCAATACACCACTTTTGGCGAACTCCAGACTATGCCTTCTAGAGCAAAAGAAATCATGGACATTCATATGATCTTTCATGAGTTTAACAAAGTACACAGCAACCAAAGCCCCTTAGCCATGTCATCCAACTTCACTCTGATAGGGGATAACTGGTCAAACACATCCTGGAACTCACTCAAGTGATCCATAATTGATGAAACTATTGGCCCATTAGTCACAAGTTATATCTAATTTTGATAATCAACATAAACTTTCGTCGATATGCAAATAATATGCAGTTACATATACAAAAACAGAATGTCTACTTCTACAATGCTACCACTTATCGTCTTTATCATACAAAGACTACAGATACTAATCAAGATAAGGTTTTATATTTTATTTTGTATTTTTTATTTTATTGAGTCTAGAAAAAATATGAGGTCGATCGGATTGGCAACTAGATATTCTACTAAATTGTACTTTCAAATAGCATACCTATGTACTCTACATTCCATTCTAGCCTATACCTAATATCCCATGACCAAAAAACCCAATACAAATAAGCAATCTTTATGGAAATACCAATAACTGGTTAGAGAACTCAACCTAAGAGTTCGGCCAGAGTTTGGCACGAACTCTGCCCGAGTTCAGTCAGGGTGTTCCTAATTGTTAGTAGTCATCCTGAAGGTCTGCAACCAAATTTTTAAATACAAAAAATATGGACCCAAACTCATGCTGATTTCTGCCCAGAAAAGTGCTATAAATAGATGAGAAGTTCCCATTCTAAATTACTTATTCATTCTTCTTTTCTCTATCTATTCTGAAGAATTCGAGAGCTCTACACTTTCATATCTTGTCTTTAAACAACTTCTAGCCAAGCCAAGCGCCTTTTCTGGTTCAATCTCGAGTTTGATTCGAGTTTGTAAAGAAGGCTTTCCAAAAATGTACCTGTTTTCAAAGTTTGCCATATTTGAAGTTGTGAGTCCTTCGGATAAAAACTCGTGGTTGTAAGGAGCTGTAAGCACTTCAGATTCAAAGCTTATGCCATAGTGGATTAACACCAAGCAAGAGTACTCGAGACTGGACTGGACCTCTCAGAGGGATACCAATAAATATTATTGTGTCATGAGTTTGCTTTTCTGATGCTCTTTACTTTACATATTTAATTTGTTATATAGTTTGTTATCATCTGCCTAGTACTTATTATCACGCCTGGTTCCTAAGAACCGATCGTCCTTGCTAGTGTTTGATGTTGCACAATCCTAGGTTGCGCTCGTGCAAGGCGGGTTCCATAACGGCCGATTACAACAGCTTATGATGGGGTCGTCGTACAGAAGTTAAAAGCAGAAAAGTTGAATAACATAAAATGTACAGAAGACCAAACCTTCTTTATTGATAATACAACAAAATTATAAAGGGCACAAGGCCAAGGTTACATTCGCTCAAGGTCACAATCTCTCTTAATAAAATCACTTGGCTCTCTCATTTCTCAATACCAAGGTTTATGTTTTGTAACTTTTGGATGCTTCAGAAGGCGATATCCATCAATAGTGTCCCGTATAGATGAAGAATTCAATGGGGCCGCACGCCTCAAAATGCCAAGGAATTCCATGCCTCAGTGCGTCCAAGCGAGCTCCACCTCGAGCGTGCTGATACCTGAACCTGCTCATGTAGACTGGTAGGGTATTAGTAGGCAACCGTACCGGTGAGTGAGCCTCTCGCCCACCCATACAAAGCTAATGCGTTATTTTAGTGAGTGCAACTAGTTCTTTTGTAGCCTTTTTAATCTTGCCTTAGGATCAGTTTCATTCCAAACTATAATACTACTTCGTGTTACAACATCGTGATCGTGCACCAAATTCTTCTTGACCGTGCTATAAAACCCATTTTTGCTGACGTCATGACTGTGCCATAAGATGCATATGTACAACAATATTGAGGTCATGTTTCACAATACAGTGTAACCCATTCATACTTGTCTTACAGTCTTTATCGTTTTAACATATAAATGACTCAAACCATACTCGCAAACTTGAGTAATTGACTCAAACACCCGATACCACATATTTCGTGTCGAAGTACGTATCACTGTTATAGCCAAATCTTGGGCTTCACAAAATTGTGTTGTAAACCGTACACCCATTCTTTGACTTATTTGTGTCGTGCTTACACTTCTTTTGACTTAACCGACACCATGCATGCAAATTTTTGGTCAGTACACTTGACTCAATCTATATGAAAAGAAGTCACTAGCACCACAAGCTATCCTGTCGAATAACTATGCAATACCCGACTCGACTTACCATTCTCAGTATCAATTCTCATTCTTTACTTCTCATACTTTTACGTAGCTCCCTCCATCTAGGGATTGCCTCGACGACAAGAGGTTGTGATAACGTTTCATGTTTCGATACTCATTTTTGACTCAAATCTAGGAACAACTATTTGATATCCCTTTTTCTTAACTTGACCAATTCGTGTTTCCTGCAGTGCCATTAACCGAGTCTTACTCTATATGCCAAGCCTTGAAATCATAGAACTATAGGGCTATACCAAGCCATGGAACCGTGGGACATATTACTTGAATCAATTATGTTTTGTGCCTTAATCCAACTATGTTTCGTATGACACTACCGCCAAACTCATATTCCATATGACTAGCCTTAAGGACGTGGGAATGTATGCATGCTCAACTTTACAATCGTGTTCTTTGAGTGCCATAATCGTGACATCTTTCATAAGACCAACAGTGAGACCGTAGGACGTACTTGCTATACAAAATAGTGAAATCATGGGGACATGCCTACTATGACCTCAAGTCGATAACCCGTGATGTAACTTGCCAAACCCAATTCGTATAGTCAAAAGATCCAGTGCCAACTTTGAAAGCCCATCGTGAATTGATATCTAAGCAACAACTCAATAATTCCAAGTTCTATACCGACCGACTCATGACAACGAGATTATTTCCTTAGCTATATGGATTCACCTCTTTTATTATCAAGCCTATACAGTACAATAAAAATTCCATTTTATTAGTGTAAAGGCCAAGCAGAGGCAAGTTCACCGAAGCCACCTACCTGAACGAGGAATTGCCTCGACCGTGCCGTTCTTCAAGCAAGCCATTGCATAGACAAGTTTGCATTTCGATTCCTCCGATTGACCTGAGCGGGGCGGGGCACTACATAATACACCACTTAAAAAAAGTTTTATCCTCAAAATACAAACTTGGCTATGCAATGGTCAAGTCGCAACACAGTGTAACCCATTAATACTTGCCTTACGGTCTTTATCGTTCTAACATATAAATGACTCAAACCATACTCGCAAACTTGTATAAATGACTCAAACTATACTCGTCGACTTAGTCACTCTACCCTCAACTCGAATTCACCTATCACAACATTTAACGTCTCTCGAACACAATCTCTTCTGCTTCCATCAATTAGAGCCATGCTCATGCTTTAGCTAACTTTCATATCGAACACCTATGCCCTTCCAATCGATCAACTATTCGTAACATAATCGCTAAGACTCATCTTTTATTCATACAGCACTTCGTGCTACTATATCTGAGACATGGGGCAACTTATAACTCACCATGCATATGACAAACTTAACTCTAGGGCAAATCGCTCGTGCGCTATCCTCGATATTTTTCGTATCAATACATAACCAAGTATTTCTCCTATTTGAAACCCAGGGTTATCCCTCAATCACATCCGAACAAAATTCCTAAGTCTTTGATTCAGTTCTCGACAAATCTCTGAAACCTAACTTGCATCAATGACTTAATCATTCATATGTGTTGATATCAAATTCTTATTTATAATTTCTACTATCTTCCGAAGTCATCATTTTGCATCATTTATGTACTATCTTCCGAAGTTTCTAAACCCTTTGAACAATCAATCAAAATTTGAATCTTTTATTATGCACATCTCGACTAAACTCATCCAATTACGATCACAATTTGATATTATCATTCGAATACATCCAAGTAAACTTGCTTACAATTAATCCTCGAAACACATTCGATTTCATCGATACACAAAATAACGATCACCAACATTCTTCCATACTCAAAATCTTATCCAACAAATTTGATTTGTTCAATCAACATATGATAACTCATTCTTTAATCAATATTTTTCTGAGCTTACTATTTGACAAATTTTCTTATCACCTCCTAATTCTTCCTTCAGTCTTATTGGAATTCAGCATACCACTCAAGTTGGATCGTACACATATTTAAGATGTCCCCGAAATATATCCATTTCAACCAAGTCTTGTGGTAGAGAATCCAAACCCATATAATTGAATCATCTGTCAACCGACATCAATATCTAAATTTATCTTTCAATCTAATCCTATTGGTTATTCAAAATATTTAAGATCATTTGTCCAACTTCTATGTCTTAATTCTATAGCTAGCTACCCCCAGCTCAGATACCATTATGTCATGCCCCAGTTCTAAAGAACCGACCATCCTCGCTAGGACGTGATGTTATGCGAGCCTAGGTTGTGCTCGCGCAAGGCGAGTTCCATAACGGCTGATTATATTAGCTTGCGACGGGTTGTCGCACAAAAGTACCAAGCAAAAAAGTTAAATAACACAAAATGTATAAGAGACCAAATCTTCTTTATTGATAATACAATAGAATTACGAAGGGCACAAGGTCAAGGTTATATTCACTCAAGTTCACAATCTCTCTTAATACAATCACTCAGCTCTCTCTCATCTATCATATCAAGGTTCAAGGCTTACAACTTGCGGATGCTTCAGAAGGCG
Source organism: Iris pallida (assembly GCA_029216955.1). Taxonomy (NCBI): domain Eukaryota; kingdom Viridiplantae; phylum Streptophyta; class Magnoliopsida; order Asparagales; family Iridaceae; genus Iris; species Iris pallida. The sequence goes on along the minus strand of JANAVB010022625.1, from coordinate 62,343 downwards.
ATACCATACATTATGTCTCGTATAGGTGAAGACTCCTATGCGGCCGCACGTCTTAAAATATTGAGGAACTTCATGCCTCAGACTACAAGAAAAATGATATTTATTGACAGTTTTTTAATTGACGGTCAGTAATCCCCGTTAACTATTATGTATTACTTGACGGTTTAGGCCTTGTGTCAACTAGACACCTATTTTGTGTTAACTGTATAATATTGTACCACTTCAGTTGACGGGTTTCGAAAAACCGCCACATAATCCACCACTTTTAGTTGATGGCTAGTTTAAAGCCGTCAAATAAAGTGGGAGGGAATTCTCACAAAATTTTCAAATGCCATTATTTTAATTTTTTGAAATATTTGGCATAGTGAAGATTTTCATGTTTAATCCCCTGTTGCTCAAAGTCCGATCCTCTCTTTCTAAAACATTAGTCAGCTCTCGAAAACCCCTCTGCTCTCCCGTTCCTCTCAGAAAAACCCTATTTCCTCTCAGAAGTCCCTCTCCCTCTAGTACCTAAAACTCTCTTCTCAGCGTATACGGTATCCTCGACGGCCTACGTCCCCTTTCGAAAACCCTATTCTCAACGACAACTTCACCATGCGGCAACTTCGGTCTTCACCATGCGGTTGGTTGTAATTATATTCCATATTTTCTCTCTGCAATTCAATTTTATAGTAGTTCTAGTTGAAGTTAGGGTTTTTTGGGGGTTTTTTTGGAGTAGAGTTTTTTGACGGTATAGTTTTTGTAGAATTTATTAAGAGTAGGGTTTTTTGTGTCTGGCTACTGTGTCGTGTCCTAGTTGTGAATCAGTAGGGTTTTTAGGTCAATTTTGCCATGATGTGGGTTTTTGTTTATTCATAGAAATTTGTCGTGTCTTAGGGTTTTTGTTTATTCATAGGACTGTGTCATGTCCTAGGATTCGTGAATTAGTAGAGTTTTTTTGTGTCAATTTTGCCATGTAATTTAGGTTTTGTATATTAACAAAAATGTTTCGTATCCTAGGGTTTTTTATTATTCACTTGATTGTGTCGTATCCTAGGATTTGTGAATCAATAGGGGTTTTTTCGGTCAATTTTGCCATATGATATGAATTTTTGTTCATTCACAGAAATGTATCGTATACTAGGGTTTTTGTTTTTTCATAGAACTGTGTCGTGTCCTAGTATTTATGAATCAGTAGGACTTTTTGTGGGTCAACTATGTCGTGTCGTAGGATTTTTTTGTTAACACAGAACTAAAACTGATATGCTGCAGTACACTAGACCAATATACTATTAATTTGCTGCCTCATTCTTATTGCAGGGAAGGAAGGAGCACCCAGAATGAAGTCGGGATTACGATCATCTACAGCTATTGCTCATGTAGATTTATAACCTAGCTATATAATCTGCTTTGATTGAGGTCGGGAATACAATCCATGTCTAAGTCATGGATGTCGAAGGATAGACTGTGCCGTTAATATAAGGAAGGAGTAGAAAAGTTTCTTAAGTTTGCAAAGCTCTATTTGGATAATCCTATTTTTATTCGATGTCCATGCGAAAAATATGGAAACTTGATATACCAAAAGCTAGGGGACGTAAGAAAGCACTTGTTTAGTAGGGGTATCTATCGAAGTGATACAGTATGGGTTTGGCATGGTGAGGAACATCTTAGCAGAGTATCGACAAGCATTGCAGCAAGTGATCAACAAACACCTAACTATTATGGGTTTGGCTTCTTTCTTTATGGTGTCTCCTTTGAAGATAGTGCATATGATATAGAAATGGTTAATGCGGCATATGAATATGTTTTCAGTGACCCAAATGCATTTAAATCTCTACTTGAAGATACTGAAAGCCTCTTTATTCTGGTTGTTCTAAGTATATAAAGCTATCGGGCACGATGAGATTGTATAACATTAAAGGAAGATACGGGTGATCTGATAGTAGCTTTTTTGAGTTGATAAATATACTTCATGATATGTTACCAGCACAAAATAAAATACCTTCATCAATGTACGAGGCTAAAAAGACAATGACTGCTCTGGGTTTAGAATATTTGAAGATTCATGCATGCCCCAATGATTGTATACATTATAGAAAAGAGTATTGTAGAAGCATAAAAATGGGCAGACATATCAATAACACAGGTAGTGTTCTCGCTACACAAAGCTTCATAAAAGCGCAGCTACACGAAAGCGCAAACAGAAGATCAGAAACCACAGTTCACAAAAAGCTCTTTATTAAATCATGCCTACAAAGATCTATTACAGATTCTTCATGATTACGAAAAAAGGGCTTTGCCTACCAGGATCTATTACAGATTCATCATGAAAAAACTAAGCTCATCTAAAGATCTACAAGAGGGTTAATCTTCACAGGCATCATACAAGGGGGTTAATCTTTACAGATGTGCAGCCCCGCAGACGCGCAACACTGCTAGAGGGAGCCACTTTCTTAAGCAGCTGTTGCCCCGAACGAGAACTCAGTCCACAGCACAGGCCGTGCCACCGCCATTGAGCAGGGCAGAGCACAACCTGTGCTCTTCAGTTTGGTAACCAATCCAAATCTGTAAGCTTGGATCTGGAAGACCTTAAAGGCGTTATTCAGGTTCGAACTCCTTATGCCAAACGCCCAAGTATATCTCTAAACTCAGCAGCAATTCTTCTACAAAGGCACAACCTCTTTGAATGAAGGGATCCACAACCATTAGCCGTTCAAAGCTAAGTCAGGACCGAACATAGCATTTGGAATGATAAGAAAGGAAGATGACTTTTCAAAAAAACTACACTTTATATAGGGTGAGTGTGGTCCAACCAACATGGCACATGGCCGTCGGCCAAAGACGCCAAATTAATGGGATGAACCAAGGACTCAGCACAACAAACCTTATTTAATAGGTTGATTTTACTAAGTCCTAGGCCACAGAATTCTTGAATTTCCCTAAGGACGACGACAATTATAGAAGAGGACGACCGGCTCCTCCATAAAAAAAAGCAATCATTAATCGCTCTTAAAAACTTTGACGGAAACCAGCTCTCGCTTCGATTCAGAAGTGCAGCCTCCCCACTGCACTCTCGTCTCGACTCAGAAGTGCAGCCTCTTCAATAAGCCCTCGCTTCGATTGAGAAGCACAGTTAGCTCACTTGCTCACGCTGCATCCTCGCTTCGACTCAGAAGCACAGCTAGCTCACTTTCTCACACAGCACCCTCACTTTAACTTAGACACACAGTAGCTTTGTTATCTTTAAGACACAGTCTACTTGTCACCCAAAAGTACAATGACTCCATCGCTTGAAGCACAGTCTACTCATCGCCCTAAAGCACAGTGACTCCGTCGCCTGAAGCACATCTACTCGTCGCCCTAAAGTACAGTGACTCTGTCGCCTGAAGCACAGTTTACTCGTCGCCCAGAAGCGCTATGGCATCAGTCAGAAGCGCAACTAGCATAGCTGCACAGCCCTACGTAGTGTCATTGTTCTGCGTGGCCAGATGGGTGTGTATGTCTTTTCAGGATACTGTTCCATATCACAAAAGGTTATACAAACTTTTTATTTATTGAACTTGAAAAAGGTACAATTAATTCCTATGCGAGGAAATCTAAGTACAAGAATTATAGTAAAGCGTGACGGTAGAAATCAGGCACTATAGCAGCTCCTTTACTTTGTTGACGGTCTGACGATGAGTTGGACTTGCTTTGGCTTTCTAGTACCTTTGATGGAACTGTAGGGTTACCGATCAACAGGATGCCGGAGTTGAAGACTTCGAAGCTCTGTATTTTGCCTTCTGCTTCTTTTCTCTTTGTGTGTATCCTCCTTCTCATTTTTTGTTGAAGGGAAAACTCCTTCTATTTATAGGAGAAAGGGGGAACAAATGCGATGTGCACTAGATTTGAGATATGAAGGAATCTGCTATCATCGAACAATACGGGCTTCTGCTGAGCTGACACGTGCTGGTCGTCAAGATTCCCCTTTATCGAAGGAGGAGATACGTGGCGCGTGTCTATTGCTGGGAATCCTCTGTTTCAATAAAGCCGAGTAGATATTGGATTTCATCTTAAAGTAGGATTCCTTTTTTTTTTCTTTAAGAGGCTATCGGTTTAAACAAACTGACTTGATACAACCTTTATCATAAGAGCAAAGTTTGTCCTTATATGAGTTTTAAACCAATTGATAAGATATCTGCACTTATCAATATGATCAACATCTGTCCTATCTTTGAGAGTGGCAGTTTAAATAAACCAATTGGGTGGGACCATGCAACCTGCGCCTCTAGCAAGGTCTTAGTGTAGTTGCAATTCTGTTGCGAAAAGTAGACTATTTTTCTGGAGACAACGGAGCCTCTGCGCTTTCAGACGATGAATGGACTATGTTTCGAATACGATGGAGCCTCTGTGTGTTTGAGCGACGAGTAGGCCATGTTTTGAGTAGTAAAGTCATTGTGCTTTAAGGCAACGAGTAGGCTGTACTTTAGGCTAATGAGCTTACTATGCTTTTGGAGCGATAGACGACTTGTGTTGGGTGCAATGGTGTTTCCTATGTCTTTGATGAAGGGGGTTGTGATTTTGGGTCAAAGTAGAGGTCTGCGCTATTGAAGCTGGGATGATGTGATGTCATCACCAGTCTGCACCTCATGCTGGCGTAGGATTATAGCTGCGCTTCTGGTTTGAAGAAGCTAACTTTGAAGACTTTCTTAAGAGCAATTAATAACAACTCTTTAAGGATCGACTCCCCCTTATTGGCACCATTACTTGGGGAATTTTAAGGGGTCATTTATTGGTCTAAAACTTAGTCCAATGAACCTATTCAATGAGGTTCATCATGCTGAATCCTAGGTTCATCCCATTAATGTAGGAATTTTGACCGACGGCTCCGTTGCCAATGCCTTCGACCACTCCTGCTCTATATAAAGGGGGAGTTTCTTTCGAAGAGTCATGTCTTCCTTTTTTTGTCCTTCAACACCACGCTAGATCCAAACTTAGCTTCGAACGGCCGTTGGCCTTGCCTAAGTCAGATTTAGGTTGAGGATCCCTTCGTTCAAAGGAGCTGTGCCTTCGTAGAAGAACTGTTAATGAGCTTTGGGATGTGCTGGAATGCTTCTCATGGAGAGTTCGAACTTGAGCGACATCTTGGAGGTCTTGGCGGTCCTGACGTTCGAGTTTGGTCTGGTTGCCAACATAAAGCACCGCAGGTTGTGCAATACACTGCTCATTGGCGGCTGCATGCTTTTGTTAGGCTGGAAGAGCATCAGAAGCTGATGCGCTTTTGAAAAGGGCCTCCTGTCGTGCTGTGGACTAAATTCTCGCTCGAGCCAATAGTTGCTTAAGAAAGAGCTGTGCGTCTGGGGGTGTGCTATGGTGGCATACTTTGATGGCGACTGTATCTTCTATCCACAGTCCCTCCTCTTATGATGATTATACTGTGAAGATGAACCCTAGCGTAGATCCGTAGGAGTTTTTAGTTCAACACATGTAATCACAAAGACTTTGTAACAAATCTTTAGGATGTCTTCTTTTATGTAATTGTGACGAATCTGTAATAGACACTTGTAGCCAAGATTTAATAAAAGAACTTTTCTTGAACTTTTTATCAGTTTTTTATGAGTTTATCTTTTCTGTTGGCATGCTTTGTTTACCCAAACTGGATCACAGTCAACTAATTTAAAGAATTAACAAAACAATATTTGACTTAATCTAATACGACACATTAAACTCAAAGTCATGAACATCTTCTACAATATATCAAGCTCAAGACAGACATAATCAATAATTTGAGCATTACAATTGTACTTGTACTAAGTCTGTACTTTTTATTTTATTGAGTGTAGGAACATGTACGTTGATTCGTACTGAGCTATCTCTAACCTAGACTTCACTCACCAAGCTCCACCATACAAAATAAGACAATCACCAAACCAAACCAATCCTCTCATAACCTATTGTATGTTTTGGCCCCATAGAAACCAAATTTGGGCCGAACTCTACCCCAAGCAGAGTTCAGGCCGAACTTTGTCTCCTAATTTTTAGGATGCTTATTTTTAGGGCATGTTTGATACTAGCTATACAAACGTTCAAAATTTTGAATTCTTGGAACAGAATTCTGGCCGAATTCTGCCTTCTCAGACTAGTATAAATAGAGCTTGAATTCTCACATTTCAAATCATCTCTTACCTTCAAATATTCAAGCTTTCTAAGCTCTACTACTCCAAGTCCCACTCTTTCATATCTCCTAAGCCACAACTCTCCTTAGCCCAAGGTGCTCAGTGTAATATCAACTAGAAGTTGTGTACAAGATTGAAAAAAAGTCACTTGGACAATTCCAAGTTTCGCTTCTGCAAAGTTGTAAGAAGTTGGCGTGCTCTTCTGAGTAAAGGCACCTGGTTATTACCCTATTTCATAAATAGTGAATTTTAATCCTGAGCGAGAGTTATCAGGCCTGGACTAGTCCTCCATAAGGGAAACCAGGCTAAATCGCTGTGTTTGCGTATGCTCTTTCTGTTCTCTATTCTCCCTGATTACTTACTCTCTTGGTCGTTGATTTCTGGACTTGATATAAAGTTGCATTTTTAATTGGTTATTATCGACACAAACTCTATTCACCCCCTCTAGAGTTGCCTACACGTAACTTTAATTGGTATTAGAGCTCTGTTCTCTTGATAACGGATTAACATCCTGAAGATGATCCATGGCAACCACACAACCTACTTTTACCAACTATGGTGAGGGACACTCCACAAATAGGCCACCCCTATTTGATGGAACAAAGTACACCTCTTGGAAGACTATAATGAAATTCGACCTAAAGTCTCTAGACTTTGATTTATGGACCATAGTTACTGATGGTTACAAAAAGCTTTTTAGAAATGTTGTCGAGGAGAATCTCATAGATAAACCCCACGACAAATATACTGACCAAGAAAAGAAACAGGCTAGTCTAGACGATAAGGCTATTAATGCTCTCTTCTGTGATATAGACATGAATGAATTCAACAGGGTCTCTACATGCCCCACCTCACACGACGTATTAAAGCTTCTTGAGGTAACCTATGAAGGAACCACACAGGTAAAAGAATAAAAAATCAATCATCTGACACAGGAATATGAAGCTTTCAAGATAATGCCCAATAGGACAATCAAACAAATGATCACTGGATTCCTCAACATCGTCAACCCTCTATCTTCTCTTGGTAACGACTACTCCAACCATGAGAAGATAGGTGTTCTGCCCGTGGCTTCAGGAGGTATTCATGTTTGGCATATGCCTGCCCTAACCGAAATTTTTGGAGATGATTCCGTACTACAGTTCGGCGGAGGGACTTGAGGACACCCTTAGGGAAATGCACCTGGTGCAGTAGCGAATCGAGTAGCTTTAGAAGCATGTGTACAAGCTCGTAATGAGGGACGCGATCTTGCTCGTGAAGGTAATGAAATTATCCGTGAAGCTTGCAGCTGGAGCCCTGAACTAGCGGCTGCTTGTGAAGTATGGAAGGCGATCAAATTCGAATTCGAGCCAGTAGATAAGATAGATAAACAGAAATACGCAAGGTACTAAGGGGACTAACGAAGAACTGGAATCCTAAAGTTACGGCGATCATAGAAGGTAATGATCTCACCACCATGTCTCTAGAAACTTTGGTAGGCAAGCTGATGAAGCATGAGCTCGATCTCAAAACCTTTGGAGAAGCTGCTCCGAAGGAAAAGGAAATTTTACTAAGAGCTCATCGTCGAAAGACTGCTCCAGAAGATACCGAAGACAATGATTCCGAAGGTGATGATCAGGAACTGATGGTCCACAACTTCAAGAAGTTTCTTCGCTTCAACCAAAGAAAGAAGGAACAACACAAAGAAGATGATGAAGAGCCCATTTTTCGGCTGTAAGAAGCTGGGAAACATCAAGAAAGATTGTCCTATTACAAAGAAAGAAAGCCGATATGAATGATCATACAAGAGGCCAACCTCTCAGAAATATGCCAACACAAGTATTTGGCACGAGAGTGGAGCTAATGACTCAGAAGAAGAAGAGGACTCTCCCCAAGATATAGCAAACATCTACCTGATGCTAACGTCAGAAAAGGTAACAAACGATCCTCTTGATGACTTTACATTTGATGAACTTAGTGATGCTTTTAGTGACGTCCTTGAAGATCACAAGAAGTTGCTTAGCAAGTATAAACATGAAAAGGATAAGATCAAAACTCAAAGTTGAGATTCATAGACTTTCATGTTTACTTGACAAAGTTAGAGACATGCCACCCAAGGATAAAACTGAGGAGGGATCCAAGCTTAAATTAAGCTTACACGATGCCGAAACTCGCATTGAGAAACAAATACATGATATTATAGCACTCAATAAAGAACTATTAGATGAGAAAAAGAAGCAAAATATTGTTGAAAGAATTGATGCTTTAACTGCCAAGTATAATGATATGTGCGACACCTCTAAAAGATTAGAGATCAAACTGGGGAAACAAGTTGTTCAGCCTCAAACCTAGTCTCACAGTCACAACACGTACACTAAACAAAAGTTTGTTCAACACAAAAACACACATCATAAGTGAAACACATGTACGCATGCTGTTCATAATCATGCTTTTATGTACACTTATCCATATGCAGCATAAAAAATACCTACGCCTACACATGGCACACATAGACATACTTTTATGCACACACATTCTCATGCAGTACATTAAACACATAGACAGCACTATTATCTTGTACCTCACACGAATATATATGCTACATGTCACTACTGTGGTAAATATGGACACACTTCACCATAGTGTAGAATTAGAAGATTAATTGATTTAAAATTATATGCATAGGTACCGAAGACTAACCTTTCATGACCCTCAAAGATTTGGGTACCAAAGGTCACATCTGCTCATGGTGTAGGTGGACCTTCCTTTATCCTCTAGAAGCAAGTGGATTCTCGATAGTGGGTGCTCGCGACGCATGACTAGAAATGCAAATCTATTCGCAACACTATCGATGAAGTGGAAAAGATATATATCCTTCAGAAATAACTTGAAAGGTTATATCATATGTAACGGTACTATCGGCAATCCTCCTTCTCCCGGAATTAAGGATGCCAGTTTAGTGACCGAGTTAAAGCATAACCTGCTCAGCATTAGTCATCTTGCTGATCATGGATATGATATTAACTTTGGCAAAACTAAATGCTCCATGTATGATAGATCACCTGGAGACATCATTTTTGAAGGGATAAGAGAAGATTATATATATATATATATATATATATGTATTTAAATATATATAAATATATATACATATATAGTCTTGATATATTTAAATATATATATATATATAAATATGTATATATATATTTTTATTTTATATATATATATATTCTATCTTTCTATGCTCATAAAGATGAAAGACTACTTTGGTATATGCGTCTTGGTCATGCAACTATAGATACCATATCAAGACAGTCAACCAAGAAGCTAGTAAGAGGACTACCTAACATTACCTTCATAGGATACTGTATGTGCCGAATGTGAGAAAAACAAAGCTACGAAATCCTCTTTTAAATCCATCAACTCTGTAAGTACTATTAGACCTTTGCAACTGGTTCTTATGGATTTATTTGGTCCTAGTAGAGTAGCCAGTCTTAGTGGAAAACTCTACACTTTTGTAATTATTCATGATTTTTCTAGATTTACTTGGGTTTTCTTCCTCACAAATAAAAGAGATATTATTTTTGTTTTCAAAGTTTTTGCTAAAAATGTTCAAAGGAAAAAGGCTTTATGATTACTCAAATCCGAAGTAATCATGGCAGCGAATTCGAAAACTCTGATTTCAAAAGTTTTGTGATTCAAGTGGTTTTAATCAGGAATTTTTGTGTCCTATAACTCTCAAACAAAATGGTGTTGTAGAGTAGAAGAATAGGACTCTTGGCGATATGGCTAGAGTCATGTTGAACCAATTTTCTCTTCTGAAATACTTTTGGGCTGAAGCTGTCAGTACATCATGCCATGTTTTGATTAGGGTGTTGATTCGACCTATTTTGAAGACAACTCCCTATGAACTTTGGTTTGGTAGAACACCAACTATTTTTTATTTTCGAGTGTTTAGTTGTCGCTGCTTTATCCTTAATAACAAAGACAACTTAGGCAAATTTGATGCCAAAGCTGACGAAGTTATTTTTCTTGGTTATGCTGCCAAGAGTAAAGGATACCAACAAACGTTCTATGATTGTTGAAGAATCTGCTAATATAAACTTTGATGAGAATAATAGTACAACTGCTCTTCTTGATGACGATCATGACATACACATCATACCATCAACTTCTACACCCGTGGATGCAATACCTGTAAGAAGTTTCTTGGAAGGCTTACCAAAGAAGTTTTGTTTTACACCATCTCATCCGAAAAACATAGTAATAGGTGAAGTATCGAAAGGAGTAAGTACTCGATCATCTGTTAGTGACACTATAGCTAGCACTGCATTTATTTCTCAAATAGAACCCAAAAATATTTTATAAGCTTTCTCTGATGAATTTTGGATATCGGTAATGCAAGAAGAACTCAACCAGTTCGAAAGAAATCAAGTTTGGGAACTTGTTCCCAAACCTGTTGATCATTCGATCATTGGTACTAAATGGGTTTTTTTGTAACAAAGTTAATGAGGACGATTCAGTCACACGTAACAAAGCACGTCTCGTAGCTCAAGGATACAACTTAGAGGAAGGTATCGACTACGATGAGACGTACAATCCTATTGTACGACTTGAATCAATCCGTATGCTTTGTGCATTTGCAAATTTTTAAATTTTTAAACTTTTTCAAATGGATGTCAAAAGTGTTTTTCTTAATGGCTTTATTAAAGAACAAGTGTTGTAAAGCAACCTCCTGGTTTTGAAAATCATAAATTTTTCGATCATGTTTTTAAACTTAAGAAAGATCTCTATGGCCTCAAACAAGCCCCTCGAGCTTGGTGTGAATGCCTTAGCACTTTCTTACTTAGAAATGTTTTTCAAAAGGAAAAATTGACACGATATTATTTATAAAATCTTTGATGACATCATTCTCTTAGTGCAAATTTAAGTGGATGACATCATATTTGGGTATATTAATGAGGTCTTGCGCTAAAAGTTTGCCAAGTGTATGTAAAATGAGTTTGAGATGAGCATGATGGGGGAGCTCAACTACTTCCTTGGACTGCAAGTCAAATAATACTCACAAGGCATCTTCATCAGCCAATCAAAGTATACAAAGGATATACAGAAGAAGTTTGATCTTGACAACGTCAAACCAATCAGTACTCCGATGGCTACTATAATAAAACTAGAACCTGATGAAAGCGGCAAACCAGTTGATCAACGTAAGTACCGAGGTATGATTGGTAGTCTACTCCATTTAACTGCTAGTCGTCCCGATATCATATTTAGTGTTTGCTTGTGTGCTCAATGTCAAGCTAACCCTAAGTGGCGTTTGGTTCAATTTTTTGTGGCCTGGGAATGGATTTTGAATTCTTTACCCATGTTTGGTATATTTAGGATTGGGAATGAGGAGGGAATAGGAGAGGCTTAGGCGGGAAAGCTATTCCCATTGACTTGGAAAGCTATTCCCAACCCTCCCTTGGGAATAGATTTGCTTTCCTAGGAATGATGTTTGGCTATTTTGTTTGGACGGTTATACCCTCTTCTTATTTTCAAATTTTCAACTTCTATCCCAAACATGTAAATCATCATAAAATTAATGAAAGGATATTAAAGGAAAACTAAATAAATTAATATTTCTATCCCTTTGTAAATCAAACATGGAGATGAAATTTTTTAAAATTTTGAACTACCTATTCCCAACTTGACCAAACATGGGTATGGGAATGTTGAATTCCTTTCCCATAGGAAAGGAATTGAAAATCTATTCCTAGGAATATAAAAACATGATCCAAACAAGCCATAAGGAATCACACATGACCGCGGTTAAGTGTATCATTCGATATCTTAAACGGACTGTTTCAGTGGGCTTGTGGTATCCCAAAACTACTTCATTTGATTTATTCGGATATTTCGATGCCGAATTTATGGGATGCAAAGTCGACCGAAATAGTACCAGCGTCACGTGTCATTTATTAGGTAAGGATTTAGTCTCTTGGTTTAGCAAGAAGCATAATTCTGTAGCACTATCCACAACAGAAGCTGAATACATCGCAGTTGGACGTTGTTGTGCTCAGATTCTGTGGATGAAGTAAACACTTGAAGACTATAATTTACTGTTTAAGCACATACCAATATTCTGTGATAACACTAGTACAATTAACATGACCAAAAACCTAGTATGTCACTCACGCACTAGGCACATAGAAATTTGATATCATTTTTTGCGTGATCATCAAATGCATGGCACTATTAACTTAGAATTTATTGACACTAATCCTCAGCTAGCAGACTTTTTCACAAAACCACTAGCCGAAGACCGTTTCAATTTTCTTCGTCGAGAATGAGGAATTTTTTATGAAAATATCATAAAATAAGTTATACCTGCGCAAATAACTATTAAAACGTAATCTTTCATAGTGACACTGTTTGGGTCAAGCCGAAAGGACCCTTCTGACAACGAGACGTAAAAGCCTAAGCGATACGGTGTACAAGTCTTCGGACAACAGCTAGCTGGGATCCGGCCCCTATAGCTAACCGGAGGTGATTCACCTATACCGATCATTGTTTAACAAAGTTTATCGCAAGGTTTTATTTATTTTATGGCTAATTCATTATTGCTAATTGAAGACAATTATCTTTGTTTTTTATCAAAAAAATTTCAGCCTTTTGGAGTTCTGGAACCACCCAACAGAAATTGTGCCGAATTATGCCTATGGCAGAGTTCGGGCCGAACTCTGTGTACTAGGTACCAGAACCTTTAGCCATTCCTGGCCATTCATCCAATTTGATCCAAGGGCCACAATTAAACTAGTGCATCCGGCCCTACTCTTCATATACACAAATTTGGAATCTCTCTCCTCATTGTGACCACCTTCAACCTCTCTTCAAAGCCTATTTCTCCAAACCCTAACCCTAGAAACTCCATTGTTGGTGCTCTCCATTCTTCAAAACTTGAGATTTTAAGGTTTTGGAGATTCTCTTCAATTCCATTTCATTATTTTGAGGTATAAACACTTGTTCTCCATCTACTCTTTCATTATGATTCTTCATATCTTTGTCTTTACTTATCATATGGATCCTAGACTTTTTAATCGGGGAAAGAGGATTAAAACTGAAGGTGCCTCTTCATCAAACCCTCCTTCTCCTCCTCCAAATGTCCAACCCATTCACCCATTATTCAATCCTCCTCCACATCCCAATGCCAACACTTATAATGAGGAAATTTTGGTTTCATTAGAAGTATCTAATGAGTGGTACTCAGATTTTTGCTCAAGAAGTGTTGTACCGGGACACCCGATTAATTTCACCATATTTTTTGACTGATCCGAACTTCAAGGATCATTGTCTCGATGAACTTGTATACACAAAATCAATCATATACCAAACTACAATACAAATATTTTATTGCAATATGACTCACGACGACAATCAAATTTACTTTTGAGTCACCGGAATTGATATCATGTTTAATAATTTTGATCTTGCTGAATATCTTGAACTTTCCGATCCTAACTCTTGGAAGAAAATTTTTGATGCCCGTGAATTCACTTTTGCTGGGGATATTACTCTTGAAGGGTTCAAAGTCATGATGTGTGCACCAAACACCCGTCCTCGAAAATTTTGGGCTGAGTTTCTCAACAATCATTTTTATGAACTTTATCGCATCATTTTCTTTTCCATCATACCGAAAGAAGGATCTACCGATGAGGTTACTTATCATGAGATTACCACCCTTTATTATCTTCACTTCACCATCCCCTTCAATTTTCTACGCACGATGATGGATTGGATTATTCATGCAAGGAAGAAGCCAAAATTGATTGTCTATACGATGTATCTTCCTATAATCTTTTGAGCTTTCAACATCCCTTTGGACGGTCAGTTTTTACCTGCTCCTGTCTTTCTATCCAAGGCACGTAGGACTGCCCCTGCTCCTTCTCCAGTTGAGGAAGAATCTTTTGACTCAGATGCCCCACAGCCAGAGCCTCCTGCCACCCTCGACTCAATTCACGACCTGCTACGTGACCTCTTCCGTTTGGAAGATGATTGCTATAGCCAGCTGGACTACTGGACCACTTTGCAAATGAGCGCCATCAGCAACACTCTATACGATATTCAGTACAACATGGCCCGGCATCCCACGATGCCATTTCCTATGGATCGGGATCCTTCTCGCGAAGGCTACCGGATTAACGACCCATGGGCCTTGCGGTACTTGGATCCTGATGCGGCATTTCTTGATCCTCGTCGCTCTACTAGTGAGCCATCTGAGTCAGCCGGTCCATCCCATTCCTATGCTCCATGATGGTCGTGGTCTTCTACCTGGTGCTGTTGTTGATGTTTACTTTAGTTATGTTTTTATCATTTTTATGTCTTAGCACTCTTTGCACTATGTTTTTTAGACTTCTGTTTATCATATATGAACTTCTAGTTTATTTCCTTTGGATTTATCAAAACTACTTAGCTGTCTCTTATGATAATTGGTTACGGTTATAAGTTGTGTATTTGTTATCCTTACTTTGTCACATTTATCTCTCTTTACGGGGGAGCTATGATTCATTTTGCTAAATGACAAAGGGGAAGAAGCATAAATATTTGGTTGATATGATGTTATTGGATATTATTTGATCTTGGATATTATGTTGCGCTTGGTAAAAGATTTTTGTATCAGGACATAACAAGAATAGTTAATTACTGGGAGTCGACATATGTATTTACGGGGGAGCTACTTAATACAAACTACCCTCTTTTACATGAGTCCAGATATGAATGTTGCGACATGCAAATATCGTTTTTGTCAATTATCAAAATGGGGAAGATTGTTGACCCAAACTGGATCACAGTCAACCTAATTTAGAGAATTAACAAAATAATATTTAACATGATCCAATATGACACATTGAGCTCAAAGTCAAGAACATCTTCTACAATATATCAAGCTCAAGACAGACGTCATCAACAATTTGATGATTGCAAATATACTTGAAATTAGTCTGTACTTTTATTTTATTGAGTCTAGGAACATGTACGTTAAGTCGTACTGAGCTATCTCGAACCTAGACTTTACTCTCCAAGCTCCACCATACAAAACAAGACAATCACCAAACCAAACGAATCCTCTCATAGCCCAATATATGTTCTAGCCCCATAGAAATCGAATTCGTGCCGAACTCTGCCTCCTAATTTTTCGGATGCTAACTTTTTAGGCCTACTTGATACTAGTTGTCCAACTTTCGAATTTTTGAATTCTTTGGACAAAATTTTGGCCTAATTCTGCCTCCTCAGACTAGTATAAATAGAGCTTGAATTCTCTCATTTCAAATCATCTCTTACCTTCAAATATTCAAGCTTTCTAAGCTCTACTACTCCAAGCCCCACTCTTCCATATCTCCTAAGCCAAAACTCTCTTTAGCCTAAGGTGCTCAGTGCGATATCAGCTAGAAGTTTTGTACAAGAGTGAAAGAAAAGTCACTTGGACAATTCCAAGTTTCACCTGTACGAAATTGTAAGAAGTTGGCGTGCTCTTCTGAATAAAGGCACGTGGTTGTTAACCTATTTCACAAATAGTAGATTTCAATCCTGAGCGAGGGTTCTCAGGCCTGGACTAGTCCTCCAAGAGGGAAACCAGGTTAAGTTGCTGTGTTTGCGTATGCTCTTCTGATCTCTATTTATTTTTGCATTACTCTCTGATTACTTACACTCTTGGTAGTTGATTTTTTGACTTGATATAGAGTTGCATTTGTAGTGGGTTATTATCGACACAAAATCTATTCACCCCCCTCTAGAGTTGCCTACACGAAACTTCATGCTTGACCGCCTGCGCTTCTATGAAGCTGTGATGGTAGTGCAAGCACCAACCTGCGTCGTTCGTCATCTGGGCCTTTGTAAAGATTGGTGGGTAGAGAGAGTACCCACTTGCGCCTTGTGTCACCCTGCGCTTTTTTATACTTCTACAAGACCTCCTTCAAAGTGTTTCGAACTTAAGTCAAGCTTGGGATACTTTGAAAATAAGCATGACACATGTTTTTTTGTAGGCAAAATGCACATCATGTTTGCTGCCACGCTGATGTCATGCTTGGGCTTCAATATTAAATACCTCAAGCTGTCGCTTTCTTAAGTTTTGATCATGACTCCTCGTTTCTCGTTAATGTTTATCATGACCTTTTTCTAAACCTACATCATTTTGAGGGTTCATAAAGCATCTTGTCTTCTTTTGTTGATGTGGCACGGCTCTGTGAGCACCCACTAGAGCGTGAGGGCTTCCGCTGGTATTGTTTATCTTCATAGGTAGTATTTCTTCAGGAACTTGCCATTGATTGGCATAATAATTAAGTTACCATTAGATTTGGCCAGTATTGGAATGCACCGTCTCTATAACGAACGGTCCCTCCTACTTGGGTTCGAACTTCCCTGTCGTTTTGTGAGTCATCACCATCGGTCTTCGAACTGCTAAGACGAGGTCGTCCACTTGGAACATTCTTTCTCGGACCTTTTTATTGAAGGTCCCGAAAATACGATCTTGGTAAAGCTCGATCCTTTGTTGCGCTAGCAAGCATTTTTCATCCAATGCCTCTAACTCTTGTAGCCATCGGCACTGATTGTCTTCGTCAGTCAGCTGGTTGGTGAAAGCTACCCGTAAGGACGATATTTGGATCTCCAAGGGGAGCATTGCTTCGCTCCCATAGACAAGGTAGAATGGTGTGCTTCACATGGGTGTTCGAACGGTCGTATGGTAAGCCCATATACATTCGCCTAACCTCTCATTCCAATCGCATTTGTTAGAAGAGATGACTTTCATGAGCAGTTTGACGATGGTTTTGTTGAATACCTCGGCTAGTCCATTAGCCGCAGGGTTGTAAGCCGTTGATGCCACATTTTCTATCCTGTTCTTGTCGCAGAATCGATGGAATGCGTGGCTCGCGAATTGGGAGCCATTGTCGTGGACAATCCTTCTAGGAACTCTGAAGCGGTAAATAACGTGGTGCTTAATAAAGTTGATCACATTGGAGATTTTCACTTCTACCAGTGGTACAGCTTCTGTCCATTTAGAGAAATAGTCAGTAACTGCGAGGATAAACCGGTGTCCTTTAGAGGAGGGCGGACTGATCGGCCCGATGATGTCCATTCCCCATGCCTCAAATGGCCAAGCGACCGCCGTAGGGTGTAGATATTCCGAAGGTCGGTAGATGAAGTCAGTGTGAAACTGACATGCCCGGTCCTTCTTTGTGTAATCTACGACGTCTACTATCATGGTGGGCCAACAATAGCCCATGCGGCATAACCGGTCTTGTAACTTAGGGTCAGCCTGATGGGCTCCGCAGGTTCCATCATGTGTCTCTCGGAGTGCCACTTGTGCTACTGTCTGGGACAAACAACATAGGAGAAATCCGTTGTATGAACGATGGTACAATATTATGGTGGTCGTGTCATAGAAGAATCAGAGTGACCGTTTTCTAACAGAGGCTGCTTCCTTTGGGCCTTCAGGCAGGATTCTGTAGACTACATAGTCTATGAATGGAAATCACCAGTCTCGAATATCCATATCAGTGTCTAGTTGTACTGAGTAGCTTTGACATGTACGTAGAGAATTCTTTGGACAAACTAGCTCTCGTCCCATAAATGTAATGGCATATTGGGATCCAATGGAGACAGCCAGAGAACCGGCAAGGCCATCTATTGCGTCGGCCTCTAAGTTCTGTAGGCACAACACGTGTTCTATATAAAACCCTATGAATGTAGAGATGATGTCGATCGCTGACTAGTGGTAGGGGATCAGGTCTTCATGTCGAACCTCATACTGCCCTCAAACCTGGCTGATAATTAATTTTGAGTCTCCATAGGCCTCGATGTACTCAACCACTAGATGTTTAGTGAGTTGGAGCCCAATGATGAGAGCGTTATACTCTGTAACATTATTGGTGCACGACTCCATAAGAGAATACGCGCGATTGATGACTAGGCCATCGGGGGTGATGAGGACGATCCCAACTCCTGCGATGATATTGTTAGGGTTATATACTAAAAGCATCACTTTTGTAGTAACCTTATTTCCTTAAATTTTGAATGAGAATCATATGGGCAAATATTTGCATTTTGTATTTGTTGCAAGTGTTAATGCAAATGTCTGATATTCTATATTGTAGATAATATGGTGTATGGTGTCACATAGAAGATCATATTATCAGTTTCCTATGGAGTATATAAATAGTTCACAACCTAGATGGACTTGGACAATCTATTGGAAAGGTTGTAGTGTAATCTGGTATTAGTCTATCTTGACTATAGGTTTACACTAGTACACTTTGTGTGTATTGAACAGGACCACTTGAGGTTGTTTTTTTTTGTACTGACTACATAAGAGAACAAACACCTCTGTTATTATGGATGCTTGTACTCTTAATCGAATATAATAACGGATATGTATATGCAATGTGTATTACTTTGACTCATAAAAGAGTGAGATTCATTATGGATCAACAACCTCTATGAATTGGGTAATAACATTGTATGTATGATGGGCTGTTGATTATAAATGGAATCCATGTTCCGATACATCGGGTTGATGATGTCCTCTTAAGGAGCTCATAAGGATTGTCATGTAAACCCTGCAGGTGGATTATATCCGACTTGACAAATAAAGTTGAGCGGTACTACTTAAGGATAAAAGATGTCGAATCAATATAGTTGTCAGTAACTTAATTTGATCGACGGACATACGATATCTTAATATGGGGAGCCAAACGAGCATATAATAAAAGGAGCCCACAAACATAATTTAGGATTAGGAAGGTAGTGCAATAATAGCTCATTAGTGGACCGAGCTATTGTTAATGGGCCTGGATTGTGTGTTTGGACTGAACACGGGATATCCAGATCCATTAGGAGGCCTAACCCTAATTTCTCCTCATGGTCCCTGCCGTAGCCTATATATATCCTTTATTCTCTGGCTGCCAGATTAATGATTAGAAATCTGAAATTTTCTCTAAATTCGAGATTCACGTAAGGAGAGAAAGAGAGTGCTGCCAAGGAGAAGAAAAGGATGGGAGATCGTCGCCCACACGACGTCCAACTCGAGGAAGGAATACGTGCAGAAGATCTTGGGATTTTCCGCTCGAGATTACCAGGAATTACTTGTCTCCTTTCTGCCGCAGATATAATTCGTGAACCCTAGTTTTCGCCTATGAAGGGTTAGAACACATATTTGATCTGTTTAACTTTCTATCGATCAATACGCACACCAAAGGAAGGGTCCTGGGAATCCCCAGTTCCATCAATTGGTATCAAAGCCACTTTGGATCTACGTATTGATTGATATGTCCATGTTGTCCAATAAAACTTGCGCTATATAATAGTCGGTAGATGTAGATCTGTTCTAACTCGGTTTTGCAGGCATCTTAGATCCAACTATTATGGTCCAATGCATGTTTTTGATTGTGTTGTTTAAACCACGGACATGTCGTGGATGTTGTTGTTGCTGTGGATGTAATTAAAATCACGAGTGTTGATCGTGCTTATTAATTTAATTTTTCAATCTAGATTATGTGTGAACTCCTTCGGGAGGCATAGGATTGATGTAATTTTAATTATTTTTGATCAATCGTGATGGCGGTGGTGGCTATTTCTGACGCCGGACGAGATGCTGGTTTTGAGCAATCCAGAGGCCGACAGATGATTTTCGATGAAGGAATCGACAGCCAAAACCTAAAAAAAATAACGTGCGCAGCGCCAGATTTTAGATTCGGATAGTTGAGGATGGAGCAGCAAAGATGACCATAATAGTTGGATATTTTCTCTTATTTTTGTCATTTTGCTATTTCTAATTATGCATGTTTATTATTGTGTGGTTGTTTTTTTTGAAAAACCAAGCCTACATTAATAATGGACAACATGGACATAATATCAACTAGTAAAAAACCCTCATTGTTAAATAACTAAGTGGGAGAGGATTTTTATTTAGTATAAATCTTATGGTCTCTATTACTGGTTTGTAGGTGATGTAATTATACTTGCGTGTTGGCTTTAGTGCTTTCCTCCATATCGGATGAGTATAATTATGGATCACCAGTACAAACTTCCTTAGGAATAATTGTAGAAAGTTACCTAGTATGTGTTCACTTCTCCATCTGAAGGAACTCATTACAAGGTAATGGACTTAGTATTAAGTAATGGTATACACTTAGATACAAATAATGGTATCCTCTCCATCGGAGTCACTGCTATTATTTCTATGACCAGAGCAAGACCAGCATATTAATTTTATTTGTCATGAAGTTATATTGACATGATAGTAAAATTAATAAGAAAAATCTACTTGAATAAAGTTAAATTTGTATACGTCCACACTATCGTGGCATGCTAAATTCATGGGGTTCAAGGTGTTGGTGAATTTCTTATTATTGTTTTGAGGGAATCAAGATTTAGTTAATTCAAAAAGTTTTTTTGCCCTACATAATTTTATTTATGTGATTCTCAGGATTTCAAAAAAATGGGTTCTTTCAGTCCACTTATGGTGATTCTTAAAGAAAACAAACTTACTGGACCTAATTATATTGATTGGAAACGTAATTTGGACATTGTTCTGACTGTTGAGGAGTACAAATATGTACTTGTTGAGGAATGCCCAGATAAGCCTGATGCTAACTCTGATGAAGAGGTCAAAGAGGCTTATAAAAAGTAGAAAAAGGCAGATGAGATGGCGCGATGTTACATTATGGCATCTATGTCAAATGTACTGCAACATCAGCATCAGACCATGGCCACAGCTTATGACATGATGTATAACCTCAAGGAACTCTTTGGACATCAGAGTAGAGCAGCTAGGCAGTTTGCTATGAAATGTTTGATGAATACAAAAATGGCTGAGGGTACACCAGTAAGGGATCATGTTCTCAAGATGATGGGTCATCTGAATGAGATGGAGATCCTTGGAGCTGAAATCGATGGGGAAACCCAGGTCGATATCATTCTCGGGACTCTGCCTAAAAGTTTTGACAATTTCTGCCTTAATTACAACATGAACAAAAGGTTGTATAGTTTGGCAGAACTTGCAAAAGAGCTACAGGATGCTGAATCTCTCTTTAGGCAGAGTGGTCATGTTTTTGTTTCTAAAAAGGCTTCTACTTCTAAGCCAAAAGGCGGTAAGAAGAAGAATAACATTCAGAAACAGGCAAACTTAGCAAAGAAGGGCATGGGACCTCAAGACGCGGTGAAAAAGCCGAAAGGCAAATGTTTCAAGTGCAAAGGGTCAGGACATTGGAAGACTGATTGTCCACTTCTCAAACAAGGGAACAAAGAAGGTATATCTCATTTACTAGTAGTTGAAACATGTTTAGCGGTGTTATCTACCGGCACCTGGTGTGTAGATACAGGAGCTACTAATCATGTCTGCAATACATTGCAGGGGTTCCAGGAAACCAGACGGCTCAGTGATGGAGAGGTATGCTTGTTTAGGGTGATGCTACAAAAGTATTGGTCGTTGCATTAGGAGATGTTACTTTATCTTTTGGTAGAAATAAGTCTTTGACATTGAGAGATTGTCTTTATGCACCTTCACTTAGAAGGAATTTAGTTTCTGTTTCTATGTTAGTTAAGGATGGATATTCAGTTTATTTTAATGACAATATTGTTATTAAAAAAAACATTTTATCTTTTCTGGTGCATTGGTTGATAATTTTTATGTCATTAATTCTATTTTGCCCACAATGCAACTTATGGAAATGAATAATATGTCATCTAACTTAAATAAGAGAAAATAACCTTCTTGTATGAACCAAACATATCTTTGACACTTACGATTGGGGCATATTAACCTAAGAAGGATTTAAAGACTGGTTAAAGATGGACCTTTGAGTTCATTGGAAGTGGAGGCACTACCAGTCTGTGAATCCTGCTTGGAAGGTAAAATGACCAAAAGGCCTTTTACGGCAAAGGGGTATAGGGCCAAAGATGTGTTGGAATTGGTTCATTCTGATTTATATGGACCCATGACTATCCAAGCTAGAGGTGGCTTTGAATATTTTGTCACATTTATTGACGATGATTCAAGGTATGGATATATTTATTTGATACGCCGTAAGTCTGAGTGCTTTGAGAAATTCAAAGAGTACAAGGCTGAAACGGAGAAACGTCATAGAAAATGTATCAAGTCATTATGATCAGATCGTGGTGGCGAGTACCTCTTTGGAGAGTTTAGAGATTATTTATTAGAGGCTGGGATTGCATCCCAATTGACTGCACCTTGAATGCCCCAACAGAATGGTGTAGCCGAAAGAAGGAATAGAACTCTTATGGAGATGGTTAGATCAATGATGAGTTATTAAGATTTGCCAGATTTGTTTTGGGGATATACCTTAGAGACTGCAGCTTATATTTTGAACTTGGTTCCTTCTAAGTCAGTACCTCTTACTCCTACAGAGCTGTGGATTGGGCGTAAGCCTAGTCTGAAACATGTTCACATTTGGGGTAGTCCAGCACATGTGCTGAATAGGAAAGCAGATAAGTTGGAATCTCGTACAAAAGTACGCTTGTTTGTAGGCTATCCAAGAGGAACGAAAGGAGGTTTATTTTATAGTCCTAAGGATCAGAAAGTCATTGTTAGCACCAATGCCCGATTCTTAGAGGAAGACTATGTGATGAACCATAAACCCACAAGTAGAGTTATTCTAGAAGAACTGAGACGTGAGACACCAAGTACTTCAGTACCAACAGTATAAGAGGATGAACCACAAATAACTGCACAACGTGTTACAAATGTTACACCACAACCGATAGTGCCTCGTCGTAGTGGAAGGGTTGTGATACAACCTGATAGATATATGTTCTTGGGAGAGTCGTCAGACTTCGTCCCTGAGGAACAAGATTATGATCCTTGTACCTACAATAAAGTACTCCAAGATAAAGATGTTGAGTCTTGGCAAAAAGCAATAATATCTGAAATAGAATCTATGGATTAAAATCATGTCTGGGAGCTTGTAGAACCACCCATTGGTGTAAAAGCCATTGGATGCAAGTGGGTCTATAAGAGAAAAAGAGGATCAGACGGTAAGGTTGAAACCTTTAAAGCTCGGCTTGTAGCAAAAGGTTTTACTCAAAGAGAGGGTATCGATTATGAGGAAACCTTTTCTCCTGTAACCTTGCTTAAGTCTATTCGGATTCTTTTATCTATTGCAGCTCATCTCGATTATGAGATTTGGCAAATGGATGTCAAGACAGCTTTCCTTAATGGAAGTCTTGAGGAAGACATCTATATGAAGCAACCAGACGGGTTCATTGAAAAAGGCCAGGAGCATCTTGTTTGTAAGATCAAAAAGTCTATTTATAGACTTAAGCAAGCTTCCAGATCTTGGAACATCTATTTTGATCAGGTGATAAAATCCTACGGATTTGATCAATGTCAGGATGAATCATGTGTATACAGCAAGTGTGACGGAAACGTGGTGGTGTTCCTAGTACTTTATGTGGATGACATCATGTTCATTGGAAACAATGTTAAGGTATTATCTGATGTAAGGGTATGGTTATCCAAACAGTTTGATATGAAGGACTTGGGAGAAGTAGGTCACATCCTTGGGATCAAAGTTCTACGAGATCGCAAGAAAAGGATGTTGGGCTTATCCCAAGCTTTCTATATCGATACTGTACTAACTCGTTTTAGTATGCAAAATTCTAAGAAAGGTTTCTTACCTTTTAGACATGGAATTGCTCTATCAAAGGAGCAGTGTCCGAGGACACCTAAAAAGATAGAGAACATGAAGGCAGTTCCTTATGCTTCAGCAGTAGGAAGCTTAATGTATGCAATACTATGTACGAGACCAGACATCTGCTTTGCCGTAGGCATGGTCAGCATATATCAGTCTAACCCAGGACAAGAGTACTGGACTGCCGTAAAGCATATTTTGAAGTACCTGAAAATGACAAAAAAGTATATGCTAGTTTACCAGGCAGATAGTTTAGTTCCCTTGGGGTATACAGACTCAGATTTTCAGTTAGATAGGGATTCCAGGAAATCTACCTCAGGTTATGTGTTTACTTTGGGAGGTTGAGCCATTGTGTGGAGGAGTATCAAGCAAAAATGTATTGCTGATTCCACCATGGAAGCCGAGTATGTGGTAGCCTCTGAGGCAGCCAAAGAAGCGGTTTGGCTCAGAAACTTTCTATTGGACTTGGATGTGGTACCTAGTTTGCCTAAGTCTATTATACTTGTTTGCCATTGATTGTAAAAGTACAGAACAATTATCGGAGGACTGAACTTAGACTCACAATACAAACTCGCTTGTACAAAGAAAGCCTAGGGACGAAAACCTAGGTACAGCAATCTAAGTACAATTGTTTATTTTAGATTCTGGGGGGTGACGATAGAGGCTCGGGAAGGCGACGGCAGCCCTGCCTTACTCCTTGGTTGATCGGTATGCAGCCTTGGCTCCTGGTGGGAAGATGGTTGGCTTTGACGAAGAAAGGCTCTTTTTGCTCCTCTGTTGCTCTCCTGGCTTCTCTCTCTCTCTCTGTGTATTCTCTCTCTGACTCTGTATATTTTTATTCTTTTGTTGTCGGTCCTTTTGCAAAGAAATGATACTGGCTATTTATAAGAGTGGGGTATGATCATTAGGGTTTGCTAATGATCATTTATTTGGAATGTCGGCGCTCCTTCAATCTATCTGAACCCTTGATCCTGATTACAATGAATCTTGGCCATTAATGAGGATAGCACCGAATCTTGTGAGCAATTAATGTTAACTGCTTTAAATCTCCAAGATGGATTCTACCAATATCCGATTGCTCGCCACGTGTCCCGTTGGCTTGATGATAAATGATATGCCTTGATCTCAGTAATTATGATGATGATGTCAAATATATTTGTTGAGATACGGTTAAATCGTTGATTGATCCGATGCCATGTGTTTTGATTGTGGGTCCTGCCAGAGCCGCATAGGATGGGCAACACTTGAACCGCAGGGAGATACTCTTCGTGAGCCGCATAGGACAATGCTTCATCGAACCGCAGGGAACGAACTCTCAATGAGCCGTATATGCATAGTCTTTGCGAGCCGCATGAGCTAGCATTGTATTGAGCCGCAGGGGCTGAGCTCTCAGTGGGCCGCATATGGCTGATTTCTGCTAGTCATATAGGGTGACTTCTCAGTGAGCCGCATGAAGCTGTTCTCTATTTAAGCCGCATGGGATTTGCCACGTGGCAACCTAGGATTTCTGACGGATCGGGTCAGAGATCTTCTTCTTTTCCCGAAGAGTCTGTCATTATGACAGAGCCATTATGACATTTTATGCCAGAGCCACCACAGTCGTCAAATCGTGTCAGAGCATTAAATGAGGCCACTATTCAAAGGGCCAGCTGTAGGGAAGGATCACAGGGGGACACGTGGCATCGATCGAGCCGCATATTCCTGCTGAACCGCATACACTCTCGAGCCGCATGAGACGGAGAGTCTTTCTTTGAACTGTACAAGACAGCTCCCATATGAGTCGTATGGGCTTCGTATCCGGAGCCGCATGGACCATTATTCTGATATTTTCCATGCTTCTACAACACTTTATTGGGATAATAGTAGTGCAGTTGCAAACTCGAAGGAACCACGAGCCCATAAGACAGGCAAACACATTGAGCGCAAGTACCACCTGATACGAGATTTCGTAAAGAAAGAAAAAGTTGCTGTGATCAAGATAGCATCAGCCGACAACCTAGCTGATCCCATTATAAAGAGCTTACCAGCTAAGGCTTTTGACAGTCATATTGAGGGAATGGGAGTCAGATGTGTAGCAGCATGGCTTGAAGTATAAGTGGGAGATTTGTAACAGTATACTGAAAAGCAATGCTTTGAGTATAAGTGGGAGATTGTTAGGGTTATATACTAAAAGCATCACTTTTGTAGTAACCTTATTTCCATAAATTTTGAATGAGAATCATATGGGCAAATGTTTGCATATTATATTTGTTGCAAGTGTTAATGCAAATGTCTGATATTCTATATTGTAGACAATATGGTGTGTGGTGTCACATAGAAGATCATATTATCAGTTTCCTATATATGGAGTTTATAAATAGTTCACAACCTAGATGGACTTGGACAATCTATTGGAAAGGTTGTAGTGTAATCTGGTATTAGTCTATCTTGACTATAGGTTTATACTAGTACACTTTGTGTGTATTGAACAAGACTACTTGAGGTTGTTCTCTTTGTACTGACTACATAAGAGAACAAACACCTCTGTTATTATGGATGCTTGTACTCTTAATCTGGATATAATAACGGACATGTATATGCAATGTGCATTACGTTGACTCATAAAAGAGTGAGATTCTTTATGGATCAACAACCTCTATGAATTGGGTAATAACATTGTATGTATGATGGGCTGTTGATTATAAATAGAATCCATGTCCCGATACATCGGGTTGATGATGTCCTCTTAAGAAGCTCATAAGGATTGTCATGTAAACCCTGCAGGTGGATTATATCCGACATGACAAATAAAGTTGAGAGGTACTACTTAAGGATAAAAGATGTCGAATCAATATAGTTGTCAGTAACTTAATTTGATCGACGGACATACGATATCTTAACATGGGGACCCAAACGAGCATATAATAAAAGGAGCCCACAAACATAATTTGGGATTAGGGAGGTAGTGCAACAATATCTCATTAGTGGACCGAGCTATTGTTAATGGGCCTGGATTGTGTGTTCGGGCTGAACACGGGATATCCAGATCCATTAGGAGGCCTAACCCTAATTTCTCCTCATGGTCCCTGCCGTAGCCTATATATATCCTCTATTCTCTGGCCGCCAGATTAATGATTAGAAATCTAAAATTTTCTCCAAATTCGTGATTCACGTAAGGAGAGAAAGAGAGTGCTGCCAAGAAGAAGAAAATATTGGGAGATCGTCGCCCACACGACGTCCAACTCGAGGAAGGAATACGTGCAGAAGATCTTGGGGTCGTCCGCTCGAGATTGCCAGGAATTACTTGTCTCCTTTCCGCCGCAGGTATAATTCGTGAACCCTAGTTTCCGCCTATGAAGGCTTAGAACACGTATTTGATCTGTTTAACTTTCTATCGATCAATACGCACACCAAAGGAAGGGTCCTGGGAATCCTCAGTTCCATCAATCGCCCTTTGGTCCTGTTCTTGAAGCACTATCGAAGAACATGCGCCAAACCGAGTTGTCTAAGACTGCATTGGACTCTAGAACTTCATCTGGGATATCGTCGTAGAGTTTCGACGTCTCTGGCACTGGGTATGCTGCCAGAAAATATGCTAACGCTTTGTCTTTGACTGCCTTATATGTGACAAACACCATATCATAGGGAGTCAGAAGTATTGCCCACGTGGCAATCATGAGTTTAATGCCCCTAGCTTGGTCATGAGGACTTTGAGGGGAATGATACTTGTAACACCCAGTTTTCCAGAAGAGGGTAATTTTGAAATTTTGTAATTATAATTATTATTAATGATATTTATTTCATATTAAGATTTTTAGTAATTTTTAATTATTTTTAAACTATTTAAATTTATGACTTGTGATTTTGGTATTATGCTAGTGAACAGTAGAGACTGCCTACCCTTGAGACTAGCCATGTGATTAGGGTATTTTTTACATTTTTAGGGTTATTTGGATTTATTATAATTTATTTGAATTTATGGGAATTTTTAGAATTTATTTTGGAATTGTTTGAATGAGGGTTGACTAGGTTGACTTTGACTAGCAATGACCTTGGTAGGCTAACCTAGAAGCTAACCCTGGTTGTGTTTGGACTTGGTTAGGTCATGTAACCCTAGTTAGACTAGAGTTGACCCATGGTATGGTTATTTGACTTAAGTTAGATTTAAGTCATAAGCCATGACTTGTGATTAAACCTTAAATCAATAACAAGCCTTAAAGCCCATAGGCCCACACCATGTAGCCAAACCCTAACCCTAATCAGCCCATGGCAGCCAACCTAGGGTTTCTCACCCTATTTAATTTCTCTTCCATTTGTTCTTGCCTCTTTTATTATTTTTTCTCTCAAGCTTTGAAGAAAGAGGTATAGCCATCTTTTCCAATCCATAATTTTCCCATTTTAACTCATTTTTGGCTCAAAATACTTGCATTAGATTCTAATTGTCTCCCTCTTGCTGTTCATGGAGAGTATTCTCAGGCTTGGGGCAATTTGGAGAGTTTTGCTAAGAAGAAGAAACCCCCCTTTTTGGAGCTTTTTATTAGAAATTGAACATATAGGTAACTTCCTATTCCTTCCATAGATTTTCTATTTCTTTGCATGAATAGAAAGCCCTAAGTGTCCCCTAGCTGTAGGTATTGGTTTCATGTCGAGTCGTGTCCATTTCGTATCCGTTTCGGATACGTATCATTGTGTTTATGCATGTGTTTGATGAAATGTCACAAAGGGAATTTATTTGCTATTTTTGAAAAGTAATTGAATGAAAATATTGATTTATATGTGTTTACTAATTTGCCCATGGACTGAGTTAATTTTCGAGCCGTGTCCGTGTCCAAACAGGACACGAACACGCTCGGAGCACACACGGGCAGTGCCCTGCTGCTCGGGGGGCTTTCCACCTTGCACGTGCCACGTGGCGGGCTTCCACTTGGCATGGAGGTGGGGGCACACACTGACGTGCCACCCATCGAGTTTGACACGGCCTTGTGTCGTGTCGAGGGAGCACGGACACGTGCACTGGATTTACACAGCACAGTATCAGCCGAGAAATCGACACTGATACACACTATTTTCTCTTGACACGACACTTGTGGACACGGTGCAGGGTGACACACATGTAGCCCTATGCTAGGCGTACACGTTGACGTGACCATATGGCATAAAGTGTCACGTGTCGTGTCCACGAGTCGACTACATCGCAGCACGATACAGTCTGTGCACAGATTTGTGTCTGTGATATGTGTTTGACTTGGACACGTTCGTGTCCACCTTGTTGGACACGAACACCCTCCCCATAACACGTATCATGTGTACACCTGACTCCACACTTTAATTACTCAATTAATTGGGTTTTCTATTCAAATTTGATGTTTGCCATTTTGACTGTTCTAATTCTCAAGATACTGTTCTAAATTTGATTTTTGTTCTAAATTTTATTCTCCAGATACTGTTCTAATTCTAAATTTGATTCTCTTATGTGTTTTACCTGAGATTTTGTTCTAATTTGAAACAAAGACTTATGTTTGGGTATGATTTCAGTTTGGCTTTGAAATTTGGTTGGGATCGAAATTACCAGTTTTCTGATACTCGATATTCTATTAAAATATAAAACATGAGTTGTTAAATGTTGAAATCCAAGTTGGGTTGGGTTTGATAAACCGAACTGGGTTTGGTTTTCAATTGAAATTGGATTCGAAATTTTATATATCATAGGGGTTTTTGTAAAGGTTCGAAACTGTGAACTTGTTCTCGGGATACCTGAGATGTATCCTCAGGATTTGGTTGGTTGTGAACAACTGGTTTTGAGATGTTGATCTCATCTTCAGTTTTTAGTTGTTTCAATCTTAGTTTACCTAACAATATTTCTAGGTTTTTAACATTTGGGATAGTCCCCTTTGTATTCTCAGATTTTGATTCAATCACAGGGTTGTATGTTATATTTTTGGTTATTATGTTGTTGTATGTTACATGTTAAGGACAATGAACTGTTTGATAGCCTTAATTGATATGTAAACTGAGATTTCAATAGTTGTCTAATGAGAATCTACTCACACATTTGTGACATGTATACCCACACAAACTGAAAACTGAGAACTCACATTGCATTGGTTTTCAGTTCTAATTAGAAAAAAACTGAGTTTGAACTTCCATGTACACCACAGATTTTTTTTTCAAATTAACATTGTTCACTGTTTTCGATTCAATGTAATCTGTCGACTGTCCATTATTGAACTGTCAACTGAGAATTAACTCATTTTTCTGTAACCTGAGATGTATTTCCAGGTTTCCCACGCTTTCATATTAACTCACTGATTCAGTATTTTGCACTGCCATGTTACTCACTGTTTGATCATTCCTATTCATTGTTAATATGACTCCAGTTATCACACACACTCCTATGACACATGTACACTAACTGTTTCCTATTTTTCCTGTTTTCCTAATATGCCCACTGTTTTCCTTTAACACTTCACTAATATTTTGCACCCAGGTTTGCCTATCACTCACTGATTTCAGGAACACCACACACAGGCTATTGCCATGCCACTATTCCTATTTGCACACACTTTGCCTCTCACTCTCATTCCATACACACACATATGTTTTCCTATACATGCCTATGTATATATAATGTATAAATATAAAATATGCTTGAGTGTGTACTAGTATATAGGTATTACATAAATACATGTGTGATATGAATATAGGTAGCCTATATGCTAGTGTATTCTATATTATATTATATATCAATATGTGTTGTATTTTAGATTTGAATATTGTCATGTGATTATGTAATATATTTTAGTCATGGTTTAGCCTATGGCCTATGTGAGTGTCTGTGTGTCAGTGTAGAGTCTAGATTAGAATTGTGTAGTCTTGTTAGACTTAGAATAGACTAGTTAGACTGGTATAGACTAGTTTGACCTAGTTTGACTTCTAGGGTTGACCAGAAATTACTTTGGCCTAGATTGACCTAGAATCATGTAGAATGCATAGTAGGACTTCATTATATCACTTTAGACTTATTGTGACCTGTGCTGTTCTGATTAGGAGCCAGACACCTCTCCTCGGACAGTACATTTCATCCGGACACTCAGATACAGGCGAGTACATTCTCTGATCATTTCATATCCTGCTTAGAATTATTTCCTGCATTAAATTACTTTACTTGATACTGTCACGTTGATCACACGGATTAGTACTATATGGATCCCTTCTTGAGATATTATCCCTTCAGGGGGCATTGGGTACTCTATGTTCTGTGCGTTTCACTTACATGGCGTATCATATGCTTCTTTGGTTCTTTGATCACTTGTGACGTATACCCTTATGATCACAGAGTCTTCTCTGAATCCTTATCCCATTTATTGGGTCTATCAGAATCTCCATTTATGGGACTACTATGTACCACCCTTCGGGGGCTTATCACCCTTTGGGGGCATATCACCCTTTGGGAGCATATCACCCTTTGGGGGCTGTTACATAGAATCATAACATAACCTGGTTGGATCCTTGTGTATTAATTGGGGGTACGGGGGAGTATAAATAGCCATGTGAACAATTCCAAAGTAGAATAGCCATGTACGCCTCTTTAGTATAGCCATGTACAAATCAAGCCGTTCACATGTCGACTTTGTGCTCTAAATCACTAGTCACTAGTAGCTCTCTACTTATAGTAGATATTTCTATTACAGTTCTCTCTCTGTTTACATACTGTATTTCCTTCAGTATCTATATCTTACTTTACTGCATGATTATATTTTCTCATATGGTATGAACTGTTGAGATGTATTGTGCTCGCTCCCGTCCCGACTGGACCTGTTGAAAATTTTACAGAGGATGATAAGGAACCCTGCACCCCTTACTATGGAGCTTGCCTAGATGACACTCGCAACCTGGACCCCTAGGGAGGTTCAGGCAGCTGCTGAGGATGATACCCTTGCTTAGTGTAGACAGCTTAGACTATTTCTTTCCATGTTTTAGTTCTTGTCTTTATTTTCAGAGTTGTATATTTTAGATGTTAAGACTGGTAGTTGGTGAGGCTTGTTATTTCATTTCTATTGTACTTCAGTTGAGGATTTCTTTATCTATTTCATCGTGCCATATTCTATCTATAGATTGTGATTGAGTTATACCTCTGTGTTGGCCTCCTTATGGAGAGTATTCATATTATGTTAGTTATAGTTCATGACCTAGAACAGCGTTCTACCGTCGACACTGCGGCATAGGCTGGACGCTGTTACGTTCTCGTACCCTCACAGTGGGTGCGGGTCGTGACAATACTAGATACGACGTGGATCGTTTGTCTGGTCACATAGTGCCGCATCTTCTGGATAGCAAAGAGAAGGACGAGGCACTCTTTTTCAACATGATTATACCTATGCTTGGCTCCAATCATGGTTCTGCTGAGATAGTAGATCGCCTGTTCGTGGCCTTCACTGCTCACAAGGCACCAAGAGAATGGTCTATAGCTCGAACGTATAGTAGAAAAGGGTTTCCCACAACCGGTGCTACCAGTACGGGAGGATTGGTGAGGTACTTTTTGATGTCATCGAACGTGCGTTGGCATTTTTCGGTCCATTCAAAGGAGACCCCTTTCTTCATTAACTTGGTGAATGCTTGAAATTTGTCAGAAAGGTTTGCTATAAACCATCTGATGTATGCTAGGCATCCTTGCAGGCCTCGAAGCTCTCGAAGATTCCTTGGAGGAGCCATGTCTAGAATTTCCTTAGTCTTGTTCAGATCAATGTGAATCCCCTTTGCTGTGATGATAAAGCCCAAAAACTTGCCACTGGAAACGTCGAGGAAGGACTTAGTCGGGTTCATCTTTAGTTGATGCGTTCACATTAAATCGAACATTGTTCGTAGATCGTCCAAGTGGTTGGACCTGTCCTTGCCCTTAACGGCAATGTCATCAATATAACACTCCACCTTTTTTCGGAGATGCTTACGGTATATAGTGCTCATAGACCGCTGGTATATTGCTCCCGTATTCTTCAATCTAAAGGGCATTACTGTGGAACAGTATACCCCTTTTGGAGTTCAGAACTTTGTATGCTTCTCGTCTTCAGGGAGCATCTTAATTTGGTTATAGCCTGAGAAACCAACCATAAAGGACATATGCTCAAAGCCAGATGTGTTGTCAATCATCAAGTCGATGATCGGGAGAGAAAAATTGCCCTTAGGAAAGGCTGAGTTGAGATCCCTGAAATCTATGCAGATCTGTATCTTCTGTTCTTCTTAGTGACTGGGATAATATTTGCCACCCAATCTGGAAGTAGCTCTTCCCGAATGAAGCCGCTCTAAATGAGTTTGTCGACTTCTTCATCGATAGCATCCATGATGTTGGGGCAAAACCGACGCTGTTGATGTTTGACAGGCTTACCATCGAGCGAGATGTTGAGGTGGTGTATAGCGACTTGTGGGTCTAAACCCGGTATATCCTCGTAGCTCCAAGCGAAGACATCGATGTATTCTCGGATAAGTTGTATCAGAGATTCCTTGTCTTCTTCTGTTAGGCCTTTGCTGATGAAGATGGGCTTAGAAGAGGCCTCATTTCCCAATTCGAACTGTATGACTTCATCTTCTGTGGGAGGTTCTCGTTGCTCGAAACGCCATTCCCATTGAGATCCTAGACGCTGCACCCAGGGTTCATCTTCGAAGTATTCGAACATCTGGTCTTCGTCCTCGATCGGAGGATTTATGGAGACCATGTTAGCGGACTGCATCTTTTTGAAGACCTGACCAGTTCTGGTGTCAGAGTCCTAGGTTAAGGAATTAGAAGAGTGTGAATGCATCATGACTTCCATCTTTGAGTCTTCTGAAGTTGACGTGGGTGTAACGTAACCCATGCCCCAGCGGGTGTGCTGGTAATAGTTTTGAGCCTTTCCCTTTGGAGTTCGAATACGTAAGGGAAGGCGCCGACATTTACCATAGTTGAGTCCTTTATTACTGTCCAAGTTGTAACCCATCTTCTCGATGAGGTGTTTGGCTTGAGTAGCATAATGGTACAGTTGCATCTTGCCGTTGTCGGGTTTTGGTTCTCCTAGGGTTAGTCGCTGAGGATGCTCCAATCAACCACAGACGATGGGTACCTCCTCCTTCTTCCTTGCTGGAACTAGGAAGCAAGAGCCCCGGGAAGGGATAACTCGGCTCGCAAGGTTGGCGGTTGTCACTTGTGTTTGTAGCATGAATAGAGAGTTGTCTAAGAAATATCTAATGTTCCAACATACACAAGAGTAATTCGACGACAACTTTCCATTAATAAAATGAAAAAATTTATCCCGAGGGATTATATCATCTAAAGAGTACGCTTCGGTAGCGGCGCTGACGTAGTCTCCTAGCTCCTTGTTGGTAAGGACTAAGACTTTCGAGGGAGGAGGGAAAGGACGCTTCCCCTTGAGCTTGACCACCAAGGGGGTTGTAGTCGGAGGTGTCTGCGCCTTCATGGTTGGTTTTGGGGACCTCCTAGGTAGCCTTATTTGGATAGACTCCTGGCCATCATCTGACTTCACCAAGGTCGAAGATGGTGCATTGCCACGGAGCTTCATGATGAGGGGCGTTGATACCTTGGGGGCTTTTCCCTTCAGTCGAACCTTCAGTGGTTCTTCAGTAATCATTACACTTTCTAAGGCCGTCTCTGCCTCGTCGTCGGCATCATTGCTCTCATCGTCCCAGGGGACTGACTTGTACAGATTAGCATCCGTACAGTAGGCTTCAAGTCCCTGGAACGGGTCGATGTCAGCAAATTCGGTCTTGATAGTCTCGTCGCTGGCTACGAACTTCATGCATTGATGAAGAGTGGAAGGAAAGATCATGTACTCATGAATCCATGGTCGTTCCAATAGCATGTTGTAGTTTATGTCAGCGTCAATAACATAGCAAGTTACTTCAATGTGGAGGTTACCTATTTGGCACTTCAAGCGAATTTTGCCCAGGGGCTCACTCTTTCCTGCGTTGAAGCAGCTAATTGTTGTGTTCGATTCAGTCAACCGATACATCAGAATCCCTAGTGTTTGGAGCAAACTCCTTAGGAAGATGCTGAGAGAAGAGCCTGGGTCGATGTGGATGCGGTCGACTTTAATGGCACCGACATACCCTGTATAGTACTGTAACACTCCGGTCCCAAAATACGTAGGATCAGGAACGTAGACATGCCAGCCAAAAAATAATTATGCGTAAGCTGTAAACGTAATAAAACCAAGGCTAACTAATCTCATCTACAATATGAAAGAATAAAAGATGTCATAAATCAACTTTGAATTATCATTGTTCAAGATGTTTGGCGGAGACAAATCCACAATTAACTATTTTAAAGGAAAAGAAATACGTAGCAAAAGAAAGAGAATTTGGCAAGCGAAGCAGAGGATGATCCAAGAGCAATCATCTTCAAAGGAGTAGCGAAGATCACGGCCTTGGCAAGAACCTACAAAAAGGCAAGAGCATACACCTGGAGAGATCACCAAGTCCTCAGAGGGACGTAACAAGATACATAATATCATGCCATAATATTGAATATGAATTGCTAAATAAATAAGTCAATTGGATTATAACATGGTCCAATAGACACCATTGAATTAGCGTACCATCCCCTCAACCAAACAAGGCCAGGAGATGGCACACCAACCCACAATAGAGTATCTTCCCAAATCATGAATCCAATATGGTATCCGGAACAAGCTTCAGTAACTTCTCATCTGAGTAGTGAGCTACGCCTACGACCAAACAAGGACAAGATATGACAAACTAGTCCGAGACTAGTTAGTTTTCCAAGCCAACATCTGATATAAGTACCCAAACCAAAAGTACTCATACCTAACGGATAAGGCAGCCTAACCAATCTAAGTGAATGCAGTTTTAAGAACAAACCTCCATTGCATGGGCTCTGGCTAAAATGGGATCAGCACGGTCCCCACTTGGGGAGCCAGAGGCCCAATAAGAGCATGACGTTTCGCAGAACGTCAGTGGCCGTCAGTAAAATAAAAGGTCATCTCACACCGTATCTCCAGCAGAGCTTCCGGATCACAAAAGGTAAATGTATAGTAGCCCATGCGCTAAGGAAATGTTCTCCCTCCCCTATGCCTACTATGTTTTTATCAACAACACATAACCTCTATTAACCGCTAAGTCATACTAATCATGCAACACTATTAGCGGTTAATCATATCGTACGACTTATACGTACTGGTGGCTAGCCAGTCACGCATGTCCGAGTTCCATATGTGACTCGAAAATCCGTGGCACAAATGTGTCAAGGCCTATGAATGCAACACACAAAGGGTGGTCCTTTAAATCTAAGTTCAATGTGTTTGAAAATAGTATATAACAGGAAATAGAACTGAAGAGTAAAATTCTATCTAATTATGCCATGCATCACAGTTTATTTTACAGAAAGTAAATAACAAGTAAAAGCATAAAATATGAGCTAAAATAAATAGACAGCAAATGGCAAGATATCTTGCCTGAGGTTGTATATAGAAAGGGCGACGTCCAATAGCTCGAATCGACATATTAGTGAAGCATAGAAAGTCAAATCTCACAAACATCCTTGGATGCTGTAATAAACACCATGAACATTTATAAAATAAGAAAAACAGCTATAATAAACTACCCATAAGTCCATTCTGGACACAGGGGCAAAATCATAATTTTTGGGTCAAAACGATATCCACCGTTGGATCCGTTTTGCACCAAAAAGTGAGCCAGTACCTACCGTCTCTAAAGTCATCAAACCACATGTCTACGGGTTTGGCTTAAGGAGACAAACCCAACTGTGTGTCCAAAGTTGGATTCCGACGGGCCGTGCACAATTTCGTCCGTTGGATCGGGTCACGGGCCCACCAAATAGGCGTTCCGGTCGACCTTCTCAGAATCAGACCAAACTTGGCATACAAGACCAGCGAAAAAATTCGGTCCTGTTGGCGCAAGTTTCGTCTCGATACGAAGAATGTGCACAAAGTAATTAGGAAATTTGCAAAGGGGACGATAAGGTAAATTTCGACGGATACGCATCAAATTTGTCGCGCACACACAACCAATTCGAATTTTGGCAAAGCTGACACGTCCACAAAGTCGATATGCACCTTCCGATGCCTTCGTGACAGAGTTGTCCATTTTGTTGGGACGGACTTCGTATCGAAGTTTTTCAAAGTTTTAAA
Source organism: Iris pallida (assembly GCA_029216955.1). Lineage (NCBI taxonomy): Eukaryota > Viridiplantae > Streptophyta > Magnoliopsida > Asparagales > Iridaceae > Iris > Iris pallida. Next base: position 25,413 of record JANAVB010022625.1, on the reverse strand, counting down.
ATCAATTTTTTTCTCATAGTGGAACTAAAATTAAACAGAGACTATTTGTCTAAAAATTAAACTGGTTGAAAGGATTTACCCATGGTTAGGTTGTCTACAACTCATATTCAGGGGGTATTCTATAGTTCTATTTGGATAAACGCAATCGGCCTCCAAAGTTGAGGTGTTGGGACTATTTTTGTTCTGTTTCGAATTCCTGGAAACAAGGTTTTTCGTGATTTTTGGAGGAGTTTCTCGATTAATTCCTCACGTTAAAATAAATTATGATTAAAAGTAATCGAAGGGGTCAGGTTATGGTTGTACCTGTTCGATTGGTTAGGGAAACTATCAAATTTGGAGGAAGATTCGTCTCGACGAAGTTGGGTCTCTCAACCCGCTGCAGTTGTTGGTGCGGCGCCACGTACGGACTGGGGCTGGCCGCATCTCTACTGATCGACGGCTGTGTGCAGGAACAGAAATGGTATGTACCCGGAGTTGGCCTGGGGTCACAGGGTTTCAAAGAGACTCCGGGTTCGTTATGGAAGGAAGTCGAGGTTTCTTGCGAGATAGAGAGACAAGGACTCCACTATTTTATAGTAAGAATTTGGATCTTATTTAAGATCGATTAATCCGAAACTGGGATTAGGCCGTGGAGAATAGGATTTGGATTAAGTAGAAAAATATTTCATCAAATTTGGTTTGGAATCGAATTTGATTCAAATACTCAAACTATCAGGTCTTTTTCTTCCTGATTCGAATCAGGCTTCGGGGAAAGAGGTGAAGTAACAGTGCATAGCATTGTTCCATGTTTTTTTTCTGTTTATAAGTATATATATAACTATATACATATAAATAAATTGTTTATCTGAATGCATATAAAAAAAATATTTCTATAAAAATCAAAATTGCTAAACTTTATTTTATATAAATATTTACCTTCGTAAATATACCTATTATATATATAGAAAAATCTTTTCTAAGGAAACAAATAATGACATTGTTAGTAGTAATAATGATAATAATGACAGTAATAAATATAATAATAATATTGGTAATACTAATAATAGCAACAATTAATATGAACAATAAATTAGGAGGGTTATAATAATGGGGAGGGCTCACATTACTACTAGTATATTTTCTTACAGACAATATAAATTTTAAATCTCAAAAATATAAATAATAAATGAATATTAAAAATGGAACAACATAGGCATAATACAATTAGATGAATTTAAACAACTAAATATCCAAATAAAATAAATCTAGTGGCACCTACAGCTAATATGGTAGTCAAGGCACTTGACTGCACTAGCCGTGCCATATTGTCTGGTTAGTGTACATAAAAATTTTTAAGCATGAATATGGCTACATTTATAAATAATAACAAAAAAATTGAAAAACAAATTATTTAAGAAGTTAAAAATAATAGTAAAAATTTTTGGGGATTACATCCTACCCAACTTATAAAAATTTTGTCCTCGAAATCAAAAAAACTTAATATAACAAAACAAAACATAATATATAATGAGGCTGAACATGAAGGAAGAATAAGTACATCAAATCATAAATCGGTTTCGAAAAGATAGAGGTGGTAGTTGTAGAAGGGATCCCAACTGACAACATATCCTACGAGAGAGGGTAGTCTTAACGTTGCATGGATCATGGGTATCCAGTCATTTTTAGAGAATGGGTCGAAATTGCATCATTAAAAATCAAATGGGATGAAAATAGGCCTTATTGGTTTGTTCTACAGAAAAATGTGTCATACCTATAGTGTAACCGAAATAGAGCACAAGATGGTGTGTTCGTGTGGAACATGTACGTCATGTGTGTAGAGTGGCTTGTCTCGTTCATGTGGGTAAAATTTGTTGGAAGAAAATGGCTAGTGTTTTGTTCCAAACATCAAACTCATGGTAAAGGTATCAAGATGATACGGATAGAAATATACGTTATAAACCAATGATTTATTAGTTCTGTTGGAAATAATCTTTGACTAGTTTAAGTCTTGGGTTTTAATCTATATTGGAAGGACAAGATTCTAAAAATCTATCTAAACCGTTCCTATTAGGTTAAGGCAACCTAGATTAGGTTTTAACTCAGGTGGTTGAGCTAATTGTCAGTCGGATGGATTACTAGGTTCCTTAAGCCCAAGATGCACCTTCTGTGACTTTTGTATTTAAGTAGCACATGGGGACTCCTTTAAGTGGCACACTAGTGGCGAGTGTGTAGTGGGCTTCGAGTGGATTACAACCATATATTGGGTCAAAAGAATTGAGTCGATGTTGGATCACTAATTGAGGTCGAAAAGTACATCGGTATTACGGTAAGGGTTATAGCTAGTCTTTTTGAACTGAAAGTTATATCATGAAAATATAGTACAAGGGGATGTGTTTGAGTGGGACATGATATGCCTAAATAAAGGAGAGTCATCTAGGTCTTGCATATAAAATTTGTTTGAAGGTAACAGCTGGTCTCGTGCTCCGAATATCAACGTCATGGTCGAGGACACCAAATGATCTAAATATAAAGTGAGTGCTCATGAGGTACTAATTTTCATCCTAATAGAAACCAACTTATCCTAATCAATCAGTAATACTAGCAAATCCTAAAATTTAGAGGGCTTACAATATATGATCTACAGAACTAAGACACTATTTTAGGTTTAATGAGGTTAGAAACATTCAAAGTTGTGATATTGTACCTCGACTCTGATTAATAAAGAATACTAAACGACGTAGTAGGATACAGTAGATATGAATCAAGTGTAAAGATCGTTCTCTGATTTCAAATAAATGGAAACGATTGCGTCTATACAACCTTCATGGCCATAGGGGAATACGTCGTGTCTACCAGCACTTGTTCTACGAAATAGGTGACGAAAATCAATAAGAGTTCGAGGGGGATGGGATCAATTTGCAAATATGGGTTCCAAGAGCGGTTGAATAGTTCAAAAAGGAAGTTTATCAAGACTGTTGTAGATGAGATCCTAAAGGACAAGTTTAACTATATCTCAATCCACATAGAGTAATCCTACGAAAAGCAAACCAAGTGCACTAGGTTGATTAGACCATCATGCACCAGTTCTGATTAGACAATATGTTAGTGGACGCGCCCAAATAACATATGTCTTGAAAAAGCTCGATAGAAGAGTAAGCTAGCAAAACTAGGTTATAGTATTGGTCAACATGGTAAATTATGAGTACGTGAGATAATGATGAAAGGAAATACAACTAATTCAAGTTCCTTTAGAATCTAAGCCTTCTCTGGTGTTCGTGCCTATGCAGTTGTCCTATTATCTTCTTGGCTAAGGTTTTGGTCGATAAAATGAGGTATGGTCCCTTAAGGATTTATAGTCCAGGTAATCCCCTTAGCATCATCTATGATAGGTCATAAGGTCAAAGTGAATACTAGGTCGTGAAGCACTCTACCCAACTTATAAGAATTTAACTAATAGTGTAATTGTATCAATGAGGCCTACAAGTCATTCTTCTACCTCTATCAAGCACGAAGGGAAGATAAGATTTACGATAGAAAAGGTCAAGCAAGATGCAATCAATGAGTCAAGCGAGAGTTTGAAATTAGAATCGCAAAAGGAGGTCAAGTATGTGAATGAGATCCTAGACTCTAATCCTATACGCAGGCTTACGTGGTACGATAAAGTAACAAAACAATTTATTATAAACCTGCATGGGCTACCATAAAATATGTAATGCCCAGTCCTAAAATATGTAGGACTAGGAATGTTTACATGCCAGCCGTATAATAATTATACGTAAGCTGTAAATATAGTAAAACCAAGGCTAACTAAACTCATCCATAATATGAAAGAATAAAAGATGTCATAAATCAACTTTCAATTATTATTGTACAAGATATTGGGCGGAGATAAATCCACTACAAACATTTTAAAGGAAAAGAAATACATAGCAAAAGAAAGAGAATTTTGCAAGCGAAGCAAAGGAAGATCTAAGAGCAATCATCTTCGAAGGAATAGTGAAGATCACGGCCTTGGCAAGAACTTGCGAAAAGACAAGAGCATACACCTGGAGAGATCACCAGGTCCTTAGAGGGAAGTAACAAGTTACATAATATCATGCCATAATACTGAATATGAATTGCTCAATAAGTAAGTCAATTTGATTATAACATGGTCCAATACAGACCATTTAATTAGCATACCATCCTCCTAACCAAACAAGGACAGGATATGGCATACCAAGCCACGATGAAGTATCTTCCCAAGTCATGAATCCAATATGGTATCCGGACCACAACAAGGTTTAGTACCTTCTTATCGGAGTAGTGAGTCGTACATGCAACCAAACAAAGACAAGATGTGACAAATTAGTCCGTAACAAGTTACTGTTTCAAGCTAGGATCAGATATAAGTACCCAAACCAAAAGTACCCATACCTAATGGATACGGTAGCCTAACCAATCTAAGTGAATGCAGTTTTAAGAACAAACCTCCAACATATGGGCTCTGGCTAAAATGGGATCGGCATGGTCCCCCTTGGGGCAACAGAGGCCCAATAAGAGCATGACGTTTTGCAGAACGTCAGTGGCCGTCAGTAAAATAAAGGGTCATCTCATATAGTATCTCCAACGGAGCTTCCGGATCACAAAAGGTAAGTGTATAGTAGCCCATGCGCTAAGGAATTGTCCTTTCCGCCCCATGCCTACTATGTTGTATCAACAACACATAACCTCTTTTAACCGCTAAGTCAAACTAATCATGCAACACTATTAGCGGTTAATCCCATCGCACGGCTTATACGTACTGGTGGCCAGCCAGTCATGCATGTCTGATTTCTATATGGACTCCCAACTCTGTGGCACAAATGTGTCAAGGCCTATGAATGCAACACATAAAGGGTAGTTCCTTAAATCAAAGTTCAATGTGTATAAAAATAGTACATAGTAGAAAATAGAACTGAACAGCAAAATTCTATCTAATTTTGCCATGTATCACAGTTTATTTTGCAGAAAGTAAATAATAAGTAAATGCATGAAATATGAGCTAAAATAAATAGACAGCAAATGGCAAGGTATCTTGCCTGAGGTTGTGTGCAGAAAGGACGACGTCCAATGGCTCGTTTCGACATATTAGTGAAGCATAGAAAGTCAAATCTCACAAAAGTCATTGAATGCTGAAATAAACAACACAAACATTTCTAGAATAAGGAAAATAGCTATAATTGATTACCCATAAGTCTAATTCTGGACACAGGGGTAAAATTATAATTTTTCGGTCAAAATGATGTCTACCGTTGTACCCATTTTGCACTAAAAAGTGTGCCAGTACCTACGGTCTCTAAAGTCGTCAAACTAATGTCTACGGGTCTGGCTTGAGGAGACGAACCCAACCGTATGTCCAAAGTTGGATTCCGGTGGGCCGTGCACAATTTTGCCTGTTACATCGGGTCGCGGGCCCGCCAAAAAGATATTTCGGTCGACCTTCTCACAATCGGACCAAACTTGGCGTATAGGACCAGAAAATGATTCGGTCCTACTGGCACAAGTTTCGTCTCGATAGGACGAATGTGCCCAAAGTAATTGAAAAATTTGCAAAGGGGCCGATACGGTAAATTTTGAACGAATACTCATCAAATTCATCGCGCACACGCAACCAATTCGAATTCCGTCAAAGCACACACATCCACAAAGTCCATATGACCTTTCGATGCCTTCACGACGGAGTCGTCCGATTTTTCAGGACGGCCTTCGTATCGAACTTTTTCAAAGTTTTAAAACCGGTTTTTTTTCCTCATATTGGAACTAAAATTAAATAGAGACTATTTGTCTAAAAATAAAACTGGTTGAAAGGATTTATACATGGTTAGTTTGTCTAAAACTCCTATTCAGGGGATATTCTATAGTTCTATTTGGACGAACCGCAATCGGCCTCCACAGTTGAGGGGTTGGGACTATTTTTGTTCTGTTTCAAATTCCTGGAAACAAGGTTTTTCGTAATTTTTAGAGGAGTTTCACGATCAATTCCTCGCATTTGAATAAATTATTATTAAAAAGGATCAAGGGGGTCAGATTATGGTTGTACCCATATGATTGATTTGGGAAACGATCAAACTTGGAGGAAGATTCGTCTCGGCGAAGTTGGGTTGCTCAACCCGCTGCTGCGGTTGGTGCGACACCACGTGCGAGCGGGGGCTGGCCGCATCTCTAGTGATCGACGGCTGTGCGCTGGCACAAAGATGGCATGTACGCGGAGTTGGCCTGGTGTTGCAGGGTTTCAAAGAGACTCTGGTTTCGCTAAGGAAGTAAGTCGAGGTTTCTTGCGAGACAGAGAGACAAGGACTTCGCTATTTTATAGCGAGAATTTGGATCTTATTTAAGATCGATTAATACAAAACTGGGATTAGGCCATTGAGAATAGGATTTCGATTATGTAGAAAAAGATTGGATCGAATTTGGTTTGGAATCGAATTTGATTCAAATACTCAAACTATCGAGTCTTTTCTTTTTCTTCCTGGTTCGAATCAGGCTTCGGGGAAAGAGGTGAACCATGTTATTTATTTATTTTTTCTTTTCTATTTATAACTATATATAAGTAAATTGTATATCTCAATGCATATAAAAGATATATTTTTATAAAAATCTAAATTGCTAAACTTTATTTTATATAAATATTTACCTTCATAAATATACCTATTATATATTAGAAAAATCATTTCTAAGGAAATAAATAAATAATAAAATAATTATATTGTTAGTAGTAATAATGATAATAATAACGGTAATAAATATAATATTAATATTGGTATACTAATAATAGCAAAAATTAATATAATCAAGAAATTATGAGGTTATAATAATGAGGAGGGGTCACATTACTACTAGTATATTTTAGTATATTTTCTTACAGACGATATAAATTTTAAATCTCAAAAATATAAATAATAAATGAATGTTAAAAATGGAACAACATAGGCAAAATAAAATTTGATGAATTTAAACAACTAAATATCCAAATAAAATAAATCTAGTGGCACTTACAGCTAATATGCTAGTCAAGGAACTTGACTGCACTAGCCGTGCCATATTGTCTGGTCAGTGTACATAACATAATTTAAAGTATGACTAAGGCTACATTTATAAATAATAACAAAATAATTGAAAATTAAATTATTTAAGAAGTTAAAAATAATAGTAAAACTCTCCAAATTTCTTGGGAGATTACATCCTACCTAACTTATAACAATTTTATCCTCAAAATAAATAAATAAATAAATATAACAAAACAAAATATAATATATAATGAGGCTGAACACGAAGGAAGAGTAAGTACATTAAATTATAGATCGATTTCGAAAAGATAGAGGTGGTAGTTGTAGAAGGGATCGCAACTGACAACATATCTTACAAGAGGGTAGTCTTAGCCTTGTGTAGATCATGGGTATCCAGTTGTTTTTAAGGAATGGGTCGAAATTGCATGGTTAAAAATAAAATAGGAAGAAAATAGGCCTCATTGGTTTGTTCTAAGGGAAAAAAAATGTGTCATACCTATAGTGTAACCGAAATGGAGCTCAAGATGGTGTGTTCGTGTAGGACATGAATGTCATGTGTGTAGAATGGCTTATCTACTTCATGAAGGTAAAATTTGTTGGAAGAAAATAGCTAATATTTTGTTCCAAACATCAAAGTCACGGTAAAGGAATCAAGATGATATGGATAGAAATATACGTTATAAACTAATGATTTATTAGTTCTGTTGGAACCAATCTTTGATTAGTTTAAGTCTTGGGTTTTAATCTATGTTGGCTGGACAAGATTCTAAAAATCTATCTAAACCGTTCTTATTAGGTTAGGACAACCTAGAACCGGTTTTAACTCAAGTGGTTGAGCTAATTGTCAGTCGGATGGATTACTAGGTTCCTTAAGCCCAAAATGCACCTTTTGTGACTGTTCTGTTTAAGTAGCACATTGGGACTCCAATGAGTGGCACACTAGTGGCAAGTGTATAGTGGGCTTCGAGTGGATCACAACCATATATTGGGTCGAAAGAATTGAGTCGAGGTTGGATCTTTAATTGAGGTCGGAAAGTACATCGGTATTACGGTAAGGGTTATAGCTAGTCTTTTTGAAAGTCAAATCATAAAAATAGAGTACAAGGGGCGTGTTTGATTGGGACATGATATGCCTAAATGAAGGTGGAGTTGTCTAGGTCTTGCATATAAAATTTGTTGGAAGGTTACAGCTGGTCTCGTGCTCCGAATAGCAACGTCATGGTCGAGGACACCAAATGATCTAAATATGAAGTGGGTGCTATTATAGCAGTATGTCTTGAACAAGCTCGATAGAAGAGTAAGCTCACAAAACTAGGCTATAATAGCAGTATTGGTCATGATGGTAAATTATGAGTATGCGAGATTATGATGAAAGGAAAACAACTAATTCAAGTTCCTTAAGAATCTAAGTCTTCTCTGGTGTTCGTGCCTATACAGTTGTCCTATTGTCTTCTTGGCTAAGGCTCTGGTCGATAAAATGAGGTAGGTTCCTTATCCTCTTAGCATCATCTATAGTGGGTCATAAGGTCAAAGTGAATACTAGGTCGTGAAGCACTCTACCAATCTTAAAAGAATTTAACTAATAGTATAATTGGATCAATGAGGTCTATAAGTCATTCTTCTACCTCTATCAAGCACGAAGGGAAGATAAGATTTATGATAGAAGAGGTCAAGCAAGATGCAATCAATGGGTCAAGCGAGAGTTTAAAATTGGAATTGCAAAATGAGGTCAAGTATGTGGATGAGATCCTAGACTCTAATCTTATACGCAGGCTTGCTTGCTATGGTAAAGTAACAAAACAATTTATCGTAGACCTGCATGGGCCAACACAAAAATATGTAATGCCCCAGTCCCAAAATACGTAGGACTAGGAACGTAGACATGCCAGTTGTATAATAAATATTCGTAAGTTGTAAATGTAGTAAAACCAAGGCTAACTAATCTCATCCATAATATAAAAGAATAAAAGATGTCATAAATCAAATTTGAATTAATAATGTACAAAATATTGGGCAGAGATAAATCCACTGCAAATATTTTAAAGAAAAAGAAATACATAGCAAAAGAAAGAGAATTTGGCAAGCGAAGCAAAGGACGATCAAAGAGCAATCATCTTCGAAGGAATAGTGAAGATCACGGCCTTGGCAAGAACCTGCGAAAGGATAAGAGCATACACCAGGAGAGATCACCAGGTCCTGAGAGGGACATAATAAGATACATAATATCATGCCATAATATTGAATATGAATTTCTCAATAAATAAGTCAATTGGATTATAACATGGTCCAATACATACCATTGAATTAGTATACCACCCCCCAACAAAACAAGGATAGGAGATGGCATACCAACCCACGATGAAGTATCTTCCCAAGTCAAGAATTCAATATGGTATCCGGACCAAATCAAGGTTAAGTACCTTCTTATCGGAGTAGTGAGCCACACCTACAACCAAACAAGGAAAAGATGTGACAAACTAGTCCACGACAAGTTACTGTTCCAAGCCACGATCAGATATAAGTACCCAAACCAAAAGTACTCATACCTAACGGATAAGGTAGCCTAACCAATCTAAGTGAATGCAGTTTTAAGAACAAACCTCCAACTATAAAATACGTAATTTTTCTACCATTTTTTTAAAAATTTAGTTTTAATATTAATTGCGTATTGTACGTCGCGTGCAAATTTGTATTTTTTGTATTTATCCGTCGAGTGCGAATATGTGAGTACATATTTTTGGAAAACTATTTTTATTATAAAGATAGGATAGTATCCAAAATAACATACGATAAGTTATTTTCAATTATTTAAAGTGGCACGCTGAGATTTCTAAAATACTATTTATTTTCATTTTATTTTATCGTATAATTATAACTAGTAGCGTAGAAATTATTTCATGTCCACTTTGGCTTTTCAAAATACTAATTGTTTTATCCAATATTAAAAAAGGGTTTTTAAATAATTAATATTTATTTTCAAATTTTGGAATTATTTATTAATATTATATTCATAAAGATATTTTAAAATTATTATGCAAATTTAGACTTTGATTAAATCTTATTTAATTGATAGTATAATTTGTACATTATCTTTATTTAAAAGAGATTAGATTCACTGCAATTTAAACTTAGATTGGATTTGATTTTTTGTTTTAAAACAAATATGGTGATTATCTAATAGAGGTTTAAATATTTCTACATCATACCGAATTTGGATTACCTCAACCCTATAAATAGGGGAGCCTCCACATTATTTTCTCCACAACCCAATTATCCCACAAATAAATTCCACCACAATGTGAGTGTACCGTGTCGTGTCCATATTCTTCCGTGTCAGCCGTGACGGCTTCTGGTCCTACCTCGGGTGTCTTTCCAATAAATTATCTTTTACATATACATTCACCATCTTTGTGTCGGATACTCCCCGACACAAATCTTCCAACCATAACCCTAAACCTAACCTGGGCTCGGCCCCTGCCAACCTCCTACAGCGCTACGCCGCCTACGATACCACTGTTCCCTGTCCTCCTCTTTACCCAAACTCCCACCATCAATCACCATGCCCTGTCCTACCGTCACCACCACCACCATATACGACAACTACACCCCCGTCATGTTCGTCGCCTCCACCACTCCCCTTACCAGCGACCTCCTCTAAACACATCCGCCGCCACCACTACTACTTCTTCCATCCCAACAACCACCTACACCTCACTACTACCAACGTCTCGCCACCACCATCACCGACCACCTCTTTTCAACTTACCGGCGACCAAGAGCCATCTCCCTATAGCCACCACCGGCACCCACACCAAAACCTAACAAAAAACCACAACCGGGCTATCAACAGTACCACCGCGGCCAGTGCCAGGCCGGTACCGCCGCCACCCAAATTTCCCAAAACCCCAAAATTTTTACCACCATAAAAAGTAAGAGAAAACACTACCACCACCGCCCTTGCCTCGACCCTTATACGAGCGTCGCCTCGCTCGCGAACGGTCGGGTCCAACCCACCCCAGGGAACCATCTTCGGTGCGGTGACGCACCATAGTCGCCCGCGTCCCGTCCTCGTACAGCCCCCTCCGCGCGCATCCGCCTCCTCCATGCGGATCCGCCGGCCTCCTCTTCTGCCCTACGACAGCTCCTGTAGCCCTCTCCCTCGCTCTCCACTTTTTCGATCATCTCTTCTCATCCCTCTGTTCTGCTTCGGCTTAAATTTTTTTTTCTCTCTCTAATTATGTTTCTCCAACTCCCCTCTGTTGACATTTTTAGTTCTTCTTTCTTTTTTTCTTTCCATCTAGCTCCTCTCTCGAAGAGAGAGTAAAGTAACATCAGTTGTTACTTCCTTCCCAGCTGTTAATTTTTTTTAGTTATTATTATTATTATTATTGTTTTTTAACTCTTTTGTTTTGATATTATTTTGTTGGTTTTGAGTGTTTTTAGGAGGTTCTGTTATTCTAATCATTATTATTATTATTATTATTATTATTATTATTAATCAATATAGTTATTAGTATACATTATATGTATTATTTCAACGATATACATTGTTTTTAAAGGGTTTTTACATTATTATAATTATTCTTAGTTAAGTATCTTCAATTAGTTATTTTTTCTAATTATTTTTAATAAAAATGTAGGTCAACTAATTTCTTAGAAATTAGTTGTAGCAATATATATATATATATATATTATTTGGGTTGTGTCTATAGGTAATTTCAATGTTTTGATTAGATATATTTAGTTTTCAAATGCGATATAGTTTTTCTACCTACAAACTCTATTTTAAACAAACATAGAGTATTTTCGCCTAAAACAATTTTTGATTTAAGTATTTGCCTAAAAGTTTTTTTGATTAATAAAATATAGATTTCAAACTTAAAATTATTTTTTACAAAACTTAGAATTTTACCCTAAAAAATATTTCTTGATTTTCAAACATTTTAAAAACGAGATAAAACTATTTTTTTGGTATTAAAAATAGTTTTCTAAAATCGTATATATATTTATTGTTATCCATTTTTTATTTTTCTTCTTTGCATGACCAATCCCATTATTCCTATTCTCTCGTCAATTATGTACCTCTTTATGTCAACCCTAACTAACCTGACCATTCTGGACCCGATGAAACAGTCTGTGCCATCATCGGAGACCGTCTTACGTAGTTGTGACACCGAAGTCGATTCTGTGCCACCTTAATCATCGTACCACACCAGGCGTCGCTACCAGGCAAGATACCTTGACATTAGCTGATTATTTTACTTTAGCTCATATTTATGCATTTATTTATTATTTATTTTCTGTAAAATAAACTCTGATACATGGCACGAGTAGATAAAAAATTTACTATTTAGTTTTACTTTCTGCTATGTACTATTTTATTATAAATTGAACTTAGAGTTAAGGGACCAGCCTTTGTGTGTTGCATTCATAGGCCTTGACACATTTTTACTTCAGAGTTGCAAGCCGCATGTAGAACTCGGACATGCGTGACTGGCTGGCCACCGGTACGTATAAGCCGTGCGATAGAAATAACCGCTAATAGAGGTTGCATGCTAAGTTTGACTTAGCGGTTAATAGAGGTTTTGTGTTGTGGATACCTTATAGTAGGCTTTGGGCAGGGAGGACAATACCTTAGCGTATGGGCTACTATGCACTTTACTTTTTGTAACCCGTGACCTCCGCCGGAAATGCGGGTGAGATTATCCATGATTACTGACGGCCACTGGCGTTCTGTAAAACGTTGTGCACTTATTGATTGGGCCTCTGGTGCCCCAAGGGGGGACCATGCCGATTCTATTTTAGCCAGGGCCGATGCATTGAAGGATTTCTTAAAACTGCATTCACTTAGATTGGTTAGGCACCCTTATCCGTTAGGTATGAGTACTTTTGGTTAGGGAACTTGTATCTGATCGTGGCTTGGAATAATAACTTATCGCAGACTAGTTTGCCACTTCTTTTTCTTGTTTGGTTGTAGGTGTGGCTCACTGCTCCGATGAGAAGGTATTGAACCTTTTTGGGGGTCTGGATACCATATTGGATTCGTGACTTGGAAAGATACTCCACCGTGGTTTAGTGTGCCATCTCTTGTCCTTGTTTGGTTGGGGGGATGGTATGCTAATCCAGATGGTGATGTATTGGACCATGTTATGATCCGATCTTACTTATTATTTTTTAGCACTATTTATTCAGTTTATATGGCATGATATTATGTATCTTGTTACGTATCTCTGAGGACCTGATTATCTATCCAGGTGTGTGTGTTCATGTCTTCCGTAGGTATTCTAGCCGGGGTCGTGATCTTCTTCATTTATTTGAAGATGATGTGTCTTGGATCTATCTTGCTACTTTCGTCAAATCATTTTATATACCATGTACTTCTTTTCTTTTATTTGGTTGGTTGTGGATGTGTCTCCACCAAACATAATGTACCACGACAAACCATAGTTATTATATGATATCTTTTACATTTTTGTGGATGAAATTAGTTAGTTGTGGTTTACTGCATTTTATAGCTCATGTATCCATACGAGGCCCATGTACTTCATATGTATACAGCTGACTTGTCTACGTTTCTAGTCCTACGTATCTTGGGACTGGGGTGTTACACGTTTTTGTGGTAGCCCATGTAGGTCAAGATAAATTGTTTGGTTACTTTTTTGTACCTAGCAAGCCTGCAAATAGAATTAGAAGTCTAGGTGCAACGCTCCAGTCCCAAAATACTTAGGACTAGGTACATATCTATGCCAGCTGCATACATACGAAGTATACTCCAATATATGGAAACTCGTATATATACATAAGCTGTAAAATACAATAAACCAAGAGTAATCTAATCTCATCCACAAATAAAGAATAAAAGATATCATGTAATCAACTGTAATAAGTCTTTGTATAATATGTTGGGCGGAGACAAAGTCACTACCAACTATCTCAAATAAAAGGTACAAGAAGGAATAGATGAAATAACAAGATGAGCCAAGTGCAATCAACTTCGAAAGGATGGAGAATATCACGTCCTCGACTAGAATACCTGCAACTATCACAGAAGCACACACCTGGAGAGATAACCCGGTCCTCAGAGGGACGTACAAGATACAATAAACATGCCATATAAATACTGAATATAAAATAGGCCACAAACAAAAGTAAGTGACAAGACAACAATAAGGTACTCTAACCATACTAAAGTGAACATGCAGTTATGAACAAACCTTTCGTCGTATGAGCCCTGGCTATAAATGGGATCTGGTATAGGCCCAACTTGGGCACCATCAACCTAAGCGTATGACGTTCAAAAACGACATTGGCCAACCTGAGAGGCTAAACATACCCGTATCACCAGCGGAGCTTCCGGGTTACAAGGGAGGAGCAATCGAATCCCATACGACAAGTAAATGTTCTACCCACCCAATGTACTTATCATATTGCATCCACGACCATGTAACACTACTAACCGTCAAGTCTTCTAATATACAACTATTGACAGCTAGACCTAACGCATACGAACGGGTGATCAACCAACACGCAAGGACCTCTACATGCCACTCATCTGACACGTCCTCGTGGTACAACTGTGTCAAGGTATATGCGATACACTACAATCGGTAGTCCCTTAACTCTAGGGCCATATGCAATCAAAGGATAATAACAAGTAAGCTAATATCACCGAGCACATAGTAAATCAGGAACTGTAAGAACTGGAAATCCATGAACAGTAATATATAATAATTATAAAAATGCAGAATGAATATAAACAGTATAATGGCAAGGTATCTTGCCTGAGGTTATGTGCAAAAGAGAATAATCCAGTAGCTCGAACAGACAAATAAACGAAGCAAGAAAGCTAAATCCCGCAGATGACTCCGGAAGCTTCAACAAACATCACGAACGAGTTTAGGATAAAAGATATGCCTAGGAAATACCTATCCAAAAGTTATATTCTGGAACAGGGGCAAAATCATAATTTTGGGTCAAAATGATGTCCGTCGTTGGACTCGCTTTGCACCAAAATGCGTGCCAATATCTACGGTCTCTAAAGTCGTCAAACTACATGTCCACAGATTTGTTTTGATAAGACGAACCTAATGGTATGTCCAATTTTGGATTCTGCTAGGCCGTGCACATTCGTCCGTTGAGTGGGATTGTGGGCCCGCCAAAATGGCGTCCAAGTTAACCTTCTTAGAACTGAACCAAACTTGGCTCACAGGACCAGAAAAATATTTCAAGTCCAATGGCGCAAGTTTTGTCACGATTTGATGTGTACACGAAGTTGTGACTTAATTTGCAAAGGGTCGACACGGAGATATCTTGACGGATACGCACTGATTTCGTCGCGCACATGCAACAAAATTGGGTTTCGTCAGTTCCCACACGTCGACAACATCTATATGTGCATTTGGATACATATAGTGCGTGACCACGTCGCCCGATTTGTCGGGATGGACTCTGTATCGGGGTATTTTTCTAATTTTCGTAAACACGATTTACAATTTTTTTGAGAACTTTAACTACGTGTAACTTTTTACATAATAGATGAAAAGTAAATCCAGAAGGTGCGTTACAAACTCGGTTATGTTGTCTTTGACTGTCATCAATTAGTTTCTAGAAAATCTTAAAGTACAAAACGAAAAGTGGCCGACAAGTGATGTTTCAAAACAGTTTTTAATATTCCAGAAAAGTGGTTTTTCTCTAACTTTGCCTCAATTTTTCGAGCTAGTTGGATGGCCATGTCGAAATCCACCTGGGGGATCTCGAAGAGGGTCATGAGGGCTTTCTACACGAATTTACGGATCTAAAAACGGATTTGAATTGAAGGAGAAATCACATGGTGAAGGTGCTTACCTTAATGTTGAAAACTGTTGGTTGTTCTTGTTGTTGTTGCCGCTGTCGTCGCGACCGCAGGGTCGGGCTACGGCTGCTGGCCTGCTCGACGGACAGAGGTACGAGGAAAGGGGTAAGAGGAGGAAGGAAGGAAGGAGTGTGGAGGAGGAGAAATAATTAAGGATTAGGGTTTTATAACATATATATATACATTTTTTTTTATAACAAATATATATACATATATATATATATATATATATTTTTTTTTTTTTTTTTTTTTATATACATATATATATATATATATATATATATCTGCTCGATGGAGAGAGGTACGAGGAAAGAGGTGAGAGGAGGAAGGAAGGAAGGAGTGTGGAGGAGGAGAAATAATTAAGGATTAGGGTTTTATAACATATATATAAAGGAAAGGGGTTTCGGCCAACAATATTACTAAAATTGTTGCTTGTAAAGGGAGGGGTCGGGTTCCCTTGACCAATGTAGCAGCCACTGCTGCTATATTGTAAACGGTGGTCGGTTGCCCACTTGTGAGGCAGACCACCATAGGGTTTTTATATATATTTGTTTTCAAATCCCTTTTAACCATATGCATATCTTTATAAAGATATATCTATGTATCTATATATACATCTCAACAATCTACACAAATCCGAATAATAATATAATATTGTCTATACCATAAATATAACGTATTTAAACCTATATACATATATATAAATTTAATTGACAATTTAAAAGACAACCAATAATAATATTTAATAAAACTAAATATGTTTACTTAATCACCGTAAATATCTTAAATAACTAAATAAAAAAAACCCCAAATGGTGATTTTGGGGAATTCATACTACACACCCTTATCCGGGTCCAGAATAATATATAAATATTGTAAAATATTATTTAATAATAAAAATACCATTTTTGTACCAATAATCAATTAATTAGAAAACATTCATCAAATTCAAAAATAATTTAAGAAATATTTGTACATACCTAGAATATGCCTGTATGGTCGTCCTTGGTCACACCACATGCCTACATGGGCTTAAATTGGTTCGGGCACAGTTCGGACTGGTTTGGCCCAACCGGGTCATCTAAAAATCAATATAATAAATAATATTTAATTAAAATAATTTAAATGGGTCAGTTCACAACTTGGCCTGGTTTTCCTAGTTTGGACAAAACTATGGCTTGGCCTCCCATGGCATGGCTTGTACACTAGTCAAGGCACACTTCTACATCTTTCGTGCCAAAATTTATGGTCGTCAAGTGCTCCAAAACTCAACAATGGCTAACGTCATTTTTTATAATTAATAAAATAATAAATTGTATAAATTCATTTTTAAGTCTAATAAAATAATTAAAAAATAAAAAATAGGAGTTTTACATCCTACCCAACTTACAAGAATTTTGTCCTCGAAATTTTGGATTAATAGGGTAGATAGGGTTGAGGGATAGGAAAAGTTCATCAATACCAAAATACAATTAAATTTTTGGAGGAGGCGATAAAACGGCGTTCAACACTACCATGCAATAGAAAATTGTGGGGTCGATATATACAAAAATATATCATGGTTATGGAATTGAATTAGAGCTGCTAGTGAAGGTAACAAAATTTTGATAATGCGAATTAAAGTGTAACAAGGAATTTGGTAGTTCAAGAGAATAATTTAACATTTGGGGATATGTGGTTCCCGGAGAGAAACTGGTGACTAGTCGTCTTGATTGGGAGTTTGATTTAAGTGAACGATTAGAGTCATTCTTGAGTGCTTAGAATAATTGGGAGGGCACGATAACAATTCTAGGGTTGAGGAAATGGGGTGTAGTTAAAGGCGAGGATATAGCCACATGGGTCGGTCGGTGGCTATCTATATTTGGGTATAAAACACTGATAGGGCAACCAAGGTTGATACCTTGAGTCGATCTATTAAGTACAAGTTTTGTCTAGAATAGGTAAAGATGAAAGCCATCAAGAGTCCAAGGTAGATGGTTTGAATACTAATACATGGTTCAAAGGCGATTGAATAATTTAAAGAGAATTATCAATGCAGTCGCGGATGAGACTTTAAGGGATAGTTTAACTATGTCTCCATCCACGTAGTATAATATATGAAAAGCGAACCAAAGTGCAATAGGTTGATCAGACCATCATGCACCAGTTCTGAATAGACAATATGTTAGTGGGTGCACCCAATAAAATATGTCATGATCAAACTCGAAAAGAATAAGCTTGTAAAACTAAAGCTAATTTAGCAGCTTGAGATTGTCAAAATATGAGTAAGGGAGGTAATGATGAAGGAAATTAAATAGTCCAGGATCTTTTAAAATCTAAGTTCCGCCCAAAGTTTGGGCCTATGCAGTTGGCTTGGTTGACTAGCTAAGTTAGGGTCCTCTGAATTTATAGTCTGAGCAAACTTAATCAACATGGGTCACAAGGACAAAGTCTTTGTTGGACAGTGAGGTATTCTACCCAACTTACAAGAGTTAAACTAGTAGTGTGATGGAACAATGGGTTAAGCAATCAAGATAAAGCACAAGGTTAGCATTAAGGGATTTAGTAGAACATATTCACATATCAGGTTAAGGGATTGAGTCAAGGTTGGATCTCTTAAATGAAGTCGAAAAGTATTTTGGTATCATGGTAGAGGTTATGGTTTGGCCATTTTGACCATAAAGTCATACCAAGAAAATAGAGTACAAGGAGACGTGTTTTAGTGGGACATGCTATATCTACATGAATGTAGGCTCGTCTAAGTCTTACATATGAAATTTGATGGAAGGAAAAGTCTAGTGTTGTGCTCCAAATATCAAAGTCACGGTAAGGGACGCCAAAAGATCTAAAATAGAAAGTGGGAGTTCACGAGGTGAAAATTAATGCACAAAAATAAAGGAGATCAAGTTAAAGCGTGAGATAAAATTAATTAACGAATCCAGTAAAATAATAATTTAGGGACACAGTTCTAGTGAGAAGATAGTCTTCTAGATGAATACAGTCAAGGAGCGATCAATTCGTTATTCAATCTGTAATGGTTAGTAGGTCACGAGGGAAGGTCGAGTAAGTCAAGATTGGGATACAGTCGCATAGCTTGGTAGATGACTAACAACACTTGTGTACATACTACTATCATGATCATGAGTGATATGGCAATTAGTGTGGAGTACATCTATCTTATTAGAGCTATCTTGATGGCCTACCATTAAGATTTTAACTCAAATTTCCTCCAAAAGTTTGAAAAATAAACCACCAAAATTTGTATTCACTCCAAGCCGTTCAAATTCATCATGAAAAAAAATTTAAATCGCTTTCATAAATCACAAAGCAAATTTTTATCATGTTACTACTGACTTTTTCAAAATTTTACATTTTCAGTCCAACCTTTAAACTCAAGATTTCATAAATCATGACTCTGTATATAAAATATCCATAATCAATCATAACTTTAAAACTCTACAAAAATTAATAGCTCTCCAGATAAAAATTTCTAGCACATACAAAGCAATCTCAAAATTTTAGCTCAATATTCTAATACACTCATCAATTGTAACTAAGTCATTCAAACATAATCACAACTTTTAAATGCTAACTTTATTTGATCAATCAAAACAACCTTACCACATTATTAATATATTTTTATTTTTTTTCAAAATTTGTGATATTAGCAATCCAACATTAAACTAAATTTTGAAATAATCTTGTCAGTCATAAAATCATTTTTTTAACGAAATTGATATCCAAATTCACAATTTAAAAAAAAACATATCTAAAATAGATTTGTAAATTCTCAATCATAGGACACAATTTAAAAATAAACAAAAAATCTCAAAAATTGTTTTCATAACTTTCAAATATTTTAAATCAAAAATTTAGAAATCATTACTTCTAAAAAAAAATTTAAAATTTTAATAAACATATTAACCGTAACTTGTACGACTCAATTTAAATAATTACTTCTGCATAATTAAAATATGAGATCATTTTTAAACCAAATTTATAACTGTTCAAAGGTATATTACTATATTCTAATAAATCATAAATATCACAACTTGAAAATTAAATCAATTTTATATTTGTTCAAAGATGTACAACTATAACTCCATAATTCATAAATATCAAAACTAAAAAATCCAATCAATTTTTTAAATCAATGGTATAAAGATTCTAGCTATTTTTTTCTTTCTGCAGTATCAATCCTATGGTGTTTACTATTTAGAAATCTCAAGATTAAAACTTTCCTTGATAATATTCTACTTTACAAATTACTAATCATTAAATCACACTTTTAAAAAAAAGCCTTTTTAACACAATTAGAGTCTTAAATGTATTCCAATTGCCAATATAACCATTCTAGCCATGTGTTTGACCTATGAGCATATACTAGTGTAGTCATTTTCCTAGTTGACTCTAAGCACGAAGATAGAAATCAATGGTAGAAAGGAATCAAGCAAGAGGTAATTCAAGGAAGTCGAGCGAGAGTTCGGAATTTGAAGCCAATGGAAGAGGTCAAGCTATATGGATGAGATTCCTAGATTCTAATCCTATGTTGCAGGCTCACATCGGTACAATAACGTAACCGAAGTGACAAACTCGACCTGCATGGGCCACCATAAAATATGTAATGCCCAGTCCAAAAATACTTAGGACTAGGAACGTATCCATGCCAGCTGCATACATACGAAGTATACTCCAATATATGGAAACTCGTATGTAAACATAAGCTGTAAAATGCAGTAAACCAAGAGTAATCTAATTTCATCCACAAATGAAGAATAAAAGATATCATGTAATCAACTGTAATAAGTCTTTGTACAATACGTTGGGCGGAGACAAAGTCTACTACCAACTATCTCAAATAAAAGGTACAAGAAGGAATAGATGAAATAATAAGACGAGCTAAGTGCAATCAACTTCGAAAGGATGGAGAAGATCACGGCCTCGACTAGAACACCTGCAACTATCACAGAAGTACACACCTGAAGAGATAACCAGGTCCTCAGAGGGACGTAACAAGATACAATAAACATGCTATATAAATAATGAATATAAAATAGGCCACAAACAAAAGTAAGTGATAAGACAACAATAAGGTACTCTAACCATACTAAAGTGAACATGCAGTTAAGAACAAACCTTTCGTCCCATGAGTCCTGGCTGTAAATGGGATCTGGTATAGTCCCCACTTGGGCACCAGTGACCTAAGCGCATGACGTTCAAAAACGATAGTGGCCAACATGAGAGGCTAAACATACCCGTATCACCAGCGGAGCTTCCGGGTTATAAGGGAAGTGCAATCGAAGACCATACGACAAGGAAATATTCTCCCTACCTAATGTACCTATCATGTTGCATCCACGACCATGTAATACTACTAACCGTCAAGTCTTCTAATATACAACTATTGACAGTTAGACCTAACGCATGCACACGGGTGATCAGCAATTACGCAAGGACCTCTACATGCCACTCATCTCACACATCCTCGTGGTACAACTGTGTCAAGGTATATGCGATACACTACAATCGGTAGTCCCTTAACTCTAGGGCCATATGCAATCAAAGGATAATAACAAGTAAGCTAATATCACCGAGCACGTAGTAAATCAGGAACTGTAAGAACTGGAAATACATGAACAGTGATATGTAATAATTATAAAAATACAGAATAAATATAAATAGTATAATGGCAAGGTATCTTGCCTGAGGTTATGTGCAAAAGAGAATAATCCAGTAGCTCGAACAGACAAATAAACGAAGCAAGAAAAGCCAAATCCCGCAGATGACTCCGGATGCTGCAACAAACATCATGAATGAGTTTGAAATAAAAGATATGCCTAGAAAATGCTTGTCCAAAAGTTAAATTTTGGAATAGGGGCAAAATCGTAATATCGTGTCAAAATGATATCCGCCGTTGGACCCGCTTTGTACAGAAATACGTGCCAATATCTACGGTCTCTAAGTCATCAATCTACATGTCTACAGATTTGTTTTGATGTAATGAACCCAATGGTATGTCCAATTTTGGATTCCGGTACGCCGCGCACAAAATCGCCCGTTGAGTGGGATTGTAGGCCCGCCAAAATGGCGTTCCAGTCAACCTTCTTAGAACTGAACCAAACTCGGCTCACAGGACCAGAAAAATATTTTGAGTCCAACGGCGCAAGTTTTGCGTGATTTGATAAGTGTACACGACGTTTTAACTTAATTTGCAAAGGGTCGATACGGGGGTATCTCGACGGATACGTACAGATTTCGTCGCGCACATGCAACGAAATCGGCTTCCGTCAGTTCCTACACGTCGACAACATCCATACGCACCTTTCGATGCATATAGTGCGGGACCACGTCGCCCGGTTTGTCGGTATGGACTCCGTATCGGGGTATTTTTCTAATTTTTGAAAACAGAATTTACAATTTTTTTCAGAACTTTAACTACGTGTAACTTTTTACATACTAGATGAAAAGTGAATCTAGAAGGTGCGTTACAATCTCGGTTATGTTGTCTTTTATTGTCTTTAATTAGCTTTTACAAAATCTTAAAGTACAGAACGAAAAGTGGCCGACAAGTTGATGTTTCAAAACAGTTTTTAATATTCCAGAAAGTGGTTTTTCTCCAACTTCGCCTTGATTTTTCGAGCAAGTTGGATGGCCATGTCAAAATCCACCTGGGGGATCTCGAAGAGGGTCATGAGGGCTTTCTACACAAATTTTTGGATCTAAAAACGAATTTGAATTGAAGGAGAAATCGCATGGTGAAGGTGCTTACCTTAATGTTAAAAACTGTTGGTTGTTGTTGTTGTTGTTGTCGCTGTCGTCGCGACCACGGGGTCGGGCTGCGGCTGCTGGCCTTCTCGCCGGAGAGAGGTACGGGGACAGAGGTGAGAGGAGGAAGGATGGAAGGAGAGTGGAGGAGGAGAAATAATTAAGGATTAGGGTTTTATATCATATATATATATATATATGTATAAATATATATAAGGGAAGGGGAAAAAAATATATATATATATATAAGGGAAGGGGGTTTCGGCCAACCATATTACTAAAGCTGCTGCTTACAAAGGGAGGGGTCGGGTTCCCTTGACCAATGTAGCAGCCGCTGCTGCTATATATTATACGGTGGTCGGTTGCCCAATTGTGGGGCCGACCACCATAGGGTTTTTATATATATTTATTTTCAAATCCCTTTTAACCATATGTATATCTTTATAAATATATATCTATATATCTATATACATCTCAACAATCTAAAGAAATTCGAATAATAATATAATATTATCTATGCCATAAATATAATGTATTTAAACCTATATACATATATATAAATTTAATTGACAATATAAAAGACAAACAATAATAATATTTAATAAAACTGAATATGTTTACTTAATCACCATAAATATATTAAATAACTAAATTAAAAAAAACCCCAAATAGTGATTTTGGGGAATTCATACTACGCACCATTATCCGGGTCCAGAATAATGTATAAATATTGTAAAATATTTTTTAATAATAAAAATACAATTTTTGTACCAATAACCAATTAATTAGAAAACATTCATCAAATTCAAAAATAATTTAAGAAATATTTGTACATACCTAGAATATGCCTACATGGTCATCCTTGGTCACACCACATGCCTACATGGACTTAAATTGGTCCGGGCCCAATTCGGAATGGTTTGGCCCAACCGGGTCATCTAAAAATCAATATAATAAATAATATTTAATTAAAATAATTTAAATGGGTCAATTCACAATTTTGCCAGGTTTTCCTAGTTTGGACAAAACTATGGCTAGGCCACCTATGGTATGGCTAGTACACTAGTCAAGGCACACTGCTATATCATTCGTGCCAAAATTTATGGTCGTCTAGTGCTCCAAAACTCAACAATGGCTAACGTCATTTTTTTATAATTTATAAAACATAAATTGTATAAATTCATTTTTAAGTCTAATAAAATAATAATAAAAATAATAATAAATACGGGTTTTATACTAGGATCTCATCCACATACTTGACCTCTTTCCTCGATTCCATTTCCAACTACCGTTCGACTCATCGATAGCATCGTGCTTGATTCCTTCTATCATAATTCTTATCTTCCCTTAGTGCTTGCTAGAGGTTAGACAGGTGATCCCTACTAGATAGACATGTTTCAATTGAACCAAAATACTATAAGTTTAATACTTGTAAGTTGGGTAGAATACCTTATGACCTAGCAATCCCTTTGTCCTTGTGACCTATATTAGCAAGTTCACCTAGGTTCTAGAATTAAGAGGATCCTAACCCATTTAGCCAACCAAGGACTTGGACAAGAAGACTATAGACGATTGTGTCGAGACCGACACAAGATATGACTTAGAGTCTTTAAGGAGTTTGAAATAATTCTGCTTTCTTTCAATCTAAATCTCATATGCCTATGTTTTTACCATCTTGACTAATGTTGCTACAAAAAACTAGTTTTGCAAGCTTGTCCATTTCTCGAGCGTTTTCATTGCATATGCTATTGAGCGCTCACTAACATATTGTCTAATCAGAATAGGTACATGGTGGTCTAATAAACCTAGTACACTTTGGTTCGCTTTTCACATATTGTTCTATGTGGATGGAGACAGTTAAATTTGGCCTTTAGAATCTCCTTCGCGACTGCCTTGACAATTCCTTTTGAAAATTTTCAATCGTCTTTGAACCACATATTCATATTCGATAATATCTTCTTCGGATTCTTTATTATTTTTGTCTTTCGCCAATTTTAGAAAAACAAACGATCGTACTTGATATCCCCTTAGTTGCCTCACCATCTATTGCCAAGATAGATAGCCACTGATCAACCAACGTGACTATAATCCCATCTTGAGTTACTCGTCCTTTGCTCGACCCTAAACCTGTTATCGTGACCTCCTAATCACTTGGATGATTCCAATCATCCTTTATTTGTGCTCTCAACCTAGATGACTAGTACACCGTTTCCTCCCTATGACCCATATCTCCTAAGCCCTAAATTATTCTCTTGATTCCTTACTATCCTCTAAATTCGTATTATCATGGTTTTGTTGCCTTAAACTAGCGACCTTCATTCAATTCCGTATCCATGATTTATTTTTGTCTATTTAAATACATGTTTGTGTTAAACGTCGTCTCCTTGCCTCGCCTAATAATTTGATTGTGTTCTGTATCGATATACCATTGTACCTTCTCAACCCCCTACTTATTCTTAATTTCGAGGTCGAAATTCTTGTAAGTTTGGTAGCATGTAAAACACCAAATTTTTCTACATTTTTTAATTTTGGTTTTATATTAATTGCGTGTTGTACGTCGCGTGCAAATTTACATTTTTCGTATTTACTCGTCGAGTGCGAATATGTGCGAGGTACATATTTTTGGAAAACATTTTGATTATAAAGATAGGATAATATCCAAAATAACATACTCTAAGCTATTTTCAATTATTTAAAGTGGCACGCCGAGATTTCTAAAATAGTATTTATTGCCATTTTCTTTTATCGTATAATTATAACTAGTAGCACAGAAAGCTATTATTTTATGGATACTATTTGAGTGCGAGAAAC
>JANAVB010022623.1:0-104849 GCA_029216955.1 Iris pallida | reverse complement strand
ATATATATCAGGTATCAGTGTATCTTGCATTAGGGTGCAGGAGAGGTTGCCTGCATATAGATTGATTTACCCTTGATTAATTCCATGTTCAGAAGCAACCCATAGCTTTATTTTCAGCTATGAGCAAATTGCTTGAGTTTTAATTATCCACCTTGATTGGAATCCCTGAAAAGACCTTGGAAGTAAGTTAGGACTTGGACTAAGTAATTTCCTGGATTGAATGTTCTTGACTATTCACCTTGAAGATCAATGAATATTGGCTTAAACTTTAATGCTGGAGTAAGGTTTCAGATGTAAATTTTGATTATCTTCACATAGGCACCTTGTTCAGCCCCAGTCCTAGATATTAAGTCCAGTCCCCAAACTGGACATGATATCACTTCTCTTAGACACAAGTTCAGCTTAATAATTCCCATGTTCCAGTTCTATAATCAGTTCACTTTAGGGTCAATTATTGTTTAAGTTCAGTTACCATTTAGTTTAAGTTCAGTTACCATTTAGTCACTGTACAGTTTGTATTTTAATATGCAAACCTTGTACAACCCTGTGACAACCAATACTCTTATTTGTGCATCAGTCTAACTCTTTGTCCCCATGAGGACAACAATATTTCAGTCCAAAGTAACAGGTAGCATCTGTCCACTTCCCATGTGGTCTCAGCCTAGGATTAAGGGGATTGGTTAGTTGATGGTTGGGAAGCCAGGATATCCTACTCCATGTCTTATACTAACTCTAGAGAGGAAGTATAGACTAAGGTGTGGGTTCTCACTTAGCAGGATGAAATACCTGCCCAATAACCAGGTATACCAGAGTTACATGAAATAGGCCAGGATTAAGGGGTCGACCTCATAAGGACTAGAGTACCTAGTCATGAATCCTATACTAAGATATCAGACATCAAAGCCTAGTACCAAGAAGGATTAGGAGTGTAGACTAAGGTGTTAGAGAGGTGTAAGGGGTAGTTAATAGTGAATCAGAATAGCTTTATTTTTTTTAGTTCATGTATTGATTTAGGCTTAATACATATAACAGGTTATTTGGACTTCTGACTCAGTGCTCGATTCATACCAGCAGCGCAGGACCACATGCAAGTATACCTTGCCTTCCTCTACAGTTTTATTTACATGCATTGTATTTCATTTCCCAGTTTTGATTGTTTATGGACATGTGCTTTCATATTATATTCTTTTGAGTTGTTTTCATTGCATATAGTCGTGTTCATATTTGTCCTTGTGTTTCACATTTGGAGTTGTTCTCACCAGTACCTTGCTTGAGTTGTGTCATAGAACGAGTGCGTGTAGTGAACTGCCATAGCCTTGATTATCGTTTTACACAACCAGGAGTCCACACTCGGGACGAGGGTTGTTTGGTGCACCAGAGAGTCCACATACGGGACGAGGGTGTTTGTCGTATTCATTGGCACCAGAGAGTCCACACTCGGGACAAGGGTTGACCAATTACACCAGAGAGTCCACACACGGGACGAGGGTGTTTTGCCATGAGCTAACCAGAGAGTCCACACTTGGGACGAGGGTTTGGTTTCTTCCATTGATCTCGTGATTATCGTTCATCCGACAGTTCATTTATACGTAGTTGTTCTAGTGTTCATGTTCGTATTCGTGTTCGTGTTCGTAGTCATTTGTCGTGTTCCTGTTTTTCTTGTTTTTTCTTGTGTATGATAAAACTGTTAGATAGGCATATATATTATGTATCTTGCTATGTCCTCTGAGGACCTGATGATCTCTTCAGGTTTAGCGATTGCATAGAGTTAGCTAGTGGTTCTGGATGACAGATGTGATGGCGCATGCGGGATTCATGTATCGTTATCGTGTTTATTATCCGCTCGTGCTTTCATACCTTATCATGAGATATCCTGTTTCTTGATTCAGTTTTAGACACTTGTTATTTCCTTTAGAGTCTTATCGACATTTATGCTAGTAGGCTGCAGACCACGACCCATAGTGTTCATTCATATTTTATTATCTTATTGTGGATTGAGATATAGATTGCATTGCCATGATTTGGCAGTATACCATAGTTTTGACAGGGTTAGGGTTGTAGCGAGGACCAAAATGCTGATAAACTGTGGGAGCACAGGGCGCCCCGCTTACGACATTGGCGGAATACTTCTTGCGTGAGCTGGTCGGCTGAGTATTGGTGACCTTCGTATCTCGCCTTGTTACGATTTTTCCAAATCGCCCACGTAGCGGCCGCTGCGACGATCTGGTGGCCGTAGAAAATACCCCATGAGGCCGCAAGATCGTGGAAGCGACCACCCCTGGCTCTATACTGAAGTGCTGGTTAAGGGTCCTCCAGATACTGCCCGGTAGGCTCCCTTGACAGAAGATGTGGTCGATAGTCTCCATCTGACGATCAGAACAGCAATTGCAGGATAAAGCTAAGCTAATCCCAATGGTGTTGAGGATATCATCGGTTGGCAGTTCTTTCTAATGACTCTCCACATGAGGAAGGACTACTTGTTGGGGATGCATGAGTGCCAATAGTGCGCAGTGAGATGAACGGCCGACCCAATCCTTGGCTAGCGATTCTCGCCGATCTCACCAAAAATGCTTCCGAGGCCTCGAGCGTCCACTTCAGTGCATCGGCATCGCTTCCGATTCTTAATTCGCTCAATCGAATGCTCTCCGACGTATCTATTCCGGCCCATTCGCGGATCTTGTCCCAGTTCCATTCTTCAGTAATGGGGTTCCACAAGTCTCTGATCTTACTGTTACTCGGGGTCTCCATAGATTTGGGATCAAGCTATCCCCGGTCCATCTCTCCAGGAATGGAGCCGACTCGCCGTCGCCCAATTGGAGTCTCATCGCAGGTTCTGCAAGGTCTCGTCCACTAAGGATATGACGCTAAGCCGTAGAGGATCTGCTGTTGGATATGACCACCAATGGATGGATGTGTTTGAAGTACCTGGCCTTCATAAACCTGGTCCATAAATTCTTGCTCGTGTGGAGTTTCCACCACAATTTTATTGAAAACGCTTTAACGATGTGAGTGAGTTTAGTGAATCCCAGGCCCCCTTCCTCAGTAGGATGAGCCATGAGTCCCAGCTAGTCCAGTGGTGCTTGTCTTGTCTATTGCAATGTCCAGAAAAAATTACAGAAGATCTGCTCGATCGAAGAGAGAACCTTCAAAGGCGGAGAACATACGGCCAGGGTGTGTATGGGGATGGAGGTGAGCACGTATTTAATGAGAATCATCTTGCTGCCTAGAGATAAAGTGGCATTATGCCACCCGCCAAGTTTATTCCTGATTCTAGAGATCAATTTCTCAAAGATGCCAACGTTGGATTTTCCGTATACCAGAGGGCACCCGAGATAGTTGAATGGAGGATGATCAACAGAGAAGGAAGTTAGGTTTGAGAGCCTGATTGTGTGCTCTCTTTTGATGTTGTGGTGGGCATAGATTACGCTCTTGGAAGGGTTGATCTTCTGGCCGGAGCATGTGGAGTACCTCTGTAAGGTGTTGTGGACCACTGCCACCGCTCTTTCGTCTTCGGATGAGAAAATGAATAAATCGTCGGCAAAGGCCAGGTGGGTAATGATAGGGCATCCGCTGGATGTATGATAGTGCTAAAAATTTGGAGTGCCAGTCATGTTATTAAGGTTCCTGCTCAGGGCATCAGCCGCGGTGATGAAGATAGTGGATGATAGAGGATCGTCTTGTCTAACCCCTCGAGTGGATTTAAAAAATTCCTCGGCATGACCGTTGATGACCGTAGAGAACCATGAGTTGTTGATGGATCTCCACACGATGTTGGTCCATGTTTCAGAGAAACCAAAAGCCCTGAAGACCCAGATCATAAATTGCCAGTCCAGTCTGTCATAAGCTTTCTCCATGTTAATTTTGACAACGATGTTCCCCCCTCTTACTGGGAACTTCATGCAGGTTATTAACTCTTGGGTCAGCATAATATTGTCCTGGATGTTCCTTCTTCGGACAAACCCACTTTGCTCCTCAGAGATTATCTGAGGTAGGATCCCTGCATTTGGTGGCGATTTTTGGAGATGATCTTGTTGGAGAAAGTGCAAAGACTAATGGGACGAAAGTCGTGAAAAGACTCTGGGTTTTCTTTTTTCGGAATAAGGATCAACTTGGCGCTGGAAATGGCTTTAGGGTACGTTGTAACACCCATTTTTCCAGATGAGGGTAATTTTGAAATTTTGTAATTATAATTATAATTTATTGTATTTATTTCACATTATGATTTTTGGTAATTTTTAAATTTTTTTAAACTCTTTAAAAACTGTTTTAAGTCGTGACTTGTGATTTTGGTGTGCAGCTAGTGAAACCCTAGAGACTGCATGACCTAGAGCCTAACCATGTCATTAGGATGACTTAATTATCATTTTTAGCCTAGGGATAATTTGGTCATTTTGACTTATTTGAATTATTTGATGATTTATTGAATTGGTAAATTTTGGGTTGACTTGACTTGTTGAGACCTAGTGAACTTGCCTAGAAGCTAACCCTAGCCATGGTGACCCTAGTCTAACTTAGGTTAACCTACTTTTAGTCTTTAGAAACAAATTTTAGAATGAGGGGATTTGGTTTGGTGAATTTAAGTCATGATTTATGATTTCATGAAATGACTTATGGCGTAATGATTTATTTGATCATGACTTGGCCCATGGCCCATAACTAGAAGCCCTAACCCTAACCAAACCCTAAATGACCAGCCATAGGGATCCCCACCCTATATAAACACTTATTCTCTAGGGTTTGCCTCTTTCTTTATTCATTTCAACATTGGAAAAAGAAAGGTATTTGTCCCTCTTCCAAAAATCCCCATAAATCCATTTTAATTCCTTTTTAATTCTAGTTTCTTGCATTAGAACCTAACACTCTCCTACTTTCTGATTTTGGAGTTTAATCCCAGCTTTGGGTCAATTTGGAGCTTTTGGCACAAGAGGAAGAATCCCCCATTTGGAGCTTTTCCAAAATTTTTGCACACATAGGTAAAACCCCTTAAATTGATTTAAATTCCTATTTTCTTTACATGTAGGGCTAGATCTAGGAGTCCCTAGGTGTCCCCGAAATTTGGGTAGAATTCGTGTCCGTTTGGTGTCCGTATCGGACACGTGTCGTACTGTTTTGTAGGTGTTTGATTAAATGCCTCTAAGGAATTTATTTTCGATTTTTGTAAATGTAATTAAATGAATTTATAGATCTAAATACGTATATTAATATTTATGAAGACTGATGTGAATTTCGTGTCGATTTCATGTCGAAATTGGGTACGGACACGCTGTACGACATACGGGTGCGCTGTCCTGTTACCCGTGTCCTATTTCTCACTGGATACAGTGTTTCGACATGCAAAACTGGGCATGGAGGTTGGGACAGTGACTGAGAAGACACTCCCCAAGTTTCACAACACCTTGTTTCGTGTCGGATACGAAAACGAGCCCGTATTGATTTCTGTACTACACTGCACGCGGGTGAGACACGTTCTGATACGTATCTCGTGCTCATGACACGAGTGTCGTAGACACGTTGCAGACACCCTAGAGTGTTCTTCTAGTCCTGGCGAACGCATGTGTACGACCACGTGGACACTGAGACACTATGTCGTGTCCACGAGGCCTTGAACTGGCCGCATGACACAGTGTCTGGACAGTTTTTCCTGATACTGTTCGTGTGGGATTTTGGACACTTCGTGTCCTATTTATGGACACATTTGACTCCCCTAGACACGTGGGGTATACCCCTATGCCTGTACACCTTATCTTTCTATTTTTGATTCAAGTTGATTGTCGTTTTGGGTTTTGTACTAGGAGTTTCTGAAACTCTGAGCTGAGGGTTTAGTTTCTGAGTTATTTTGGTTTTCAGTCTTTTTAAACATAAATATACTTTAGTATGTTAAGTTGTCACCTGAGATTGAGTATATATATATCATATACAATGTATATTTGTATTCATGTATATTTGTAGGTAAGTATCAGCAGTATAGAGGGCTGTGTGACCAGGAAGAGGGCAGGGGCCATGGGCCATAGAGATTATTACAGGTGGCATTGCCATCACTGCAGTATGGTCGAGGTAAGGGGTTCCTCCTCATTGCCAGCTGAATGTAGGAGAGTGTGTCAGAAATTAGAGATCAGAGAAGTTAGTAAATTAGGGAATGGGGGGATTTGTTAACTGTCTATGACAGTGAGGAATTAGTTGTTAGTGCGTGTTAGAGAGGTATCAATTTAAGAGGGCATTTATCTGTGAGTTAGGATAAATAGGTATCATTAGATGTTAGTTTGTATCAGTTGTTTTGGGGGTCTCCATAGTGTATCAGTAATTGGGTATTCAGGCCTGGCAATGGCCTATTGAAACTGAGATAAATGTATGTGGGTTATGAGCCTAGAATATATAGGTTTGTATATAGGTTAGCTCATTTTTCCTGAAAACAGTAGGCTGGGACCTTGGGTTTAAATTGTGGTTGGGTTTTGTATTTGAGTTTTCAAAATATTTTGAATGGTGCACTGCCATAGGCTATGTTAATTCCTGAGATTAGTTCTAATTTCTGTCCACACATACTATTCCTAATTCCTGCATTTCCTCCTACAGGTGATTATACATCAGGTAATTGCCTGGTCCTGCATCTCTTGTTTCTTTTCACCCACTGCACACATGTCAGTCCATATCCTTTATGCATATTTCCTTACCAATTGCACTGCTCAGTCTAATTTTTTTCCTTCTGTCCAGACTTGGGCCCAGAGCACAGCCCATTATGTGTTTGGTTCAGTCCACACCTTCTTGTAGTCTCAAGTATGGACTATTGGTATCAAATGTTTTGGTAGCAGTCATTGACACTTGAACATCTCTTTGTTCTATCCACATTGCATTGATTGACCAAACTGTCACTTGGAATTCAGATTCCTGAGAACAGTTCTTTTATACTATTTTTTGTTCATACACTCTGTCACACACTCTACACACTCACCCTCACATGTATACACAAACACAGCCCCTTTCCCTCCTCTATATGTATAGATGTGTGTAATATATGTATATGAAGCATGTTTTAATATTGCCATTTGGGGATGAGGGCTTGACAGGTTAATTGACAGTTGGGGTTTTGGGTTATGGGATATTAGATAGTGTAATTCCCTATATATATGTGAATATGTATTGTCTATATAGGAGTTATATGTATGCATGATGTATTGTCTTGGATTATAGGTTTTTGCATATTGCCTTGGATTATAGGTTATGGCAATATGCATATGTGTGGTTAGATATGGAGGGTTAGATAGTATTGGGTAAGGAATAGGCTATACATCATAGAGTAGAAAATGATTATTATAGGAGATTAGCTTACTTTAGAGTTGACCAATATTGGACTGTTGACCAAAGTCAACATTAAGGCCTAAATATGACCAATTGACCCTTGCTAGCCTAAGATTGACCAGTTGACCAAGATAGCCTTATTGTTGACCTAGTTTGACTAGATGTTGACTTGGTTTGACCCAGAGTTGACTAGAGTTGGACTTTGACCTAGATTGGCTTAGAAATTATGTAGTTTGCATTGTAGCTTTCAATTCTCTTGTATTTTACATATCATGACCTATATACTCTGTTTAGGACATTGTGACTTTGGTGCAGCATCTGATATTACACTACTCTTCTCAGAGTAGCAGGCGAGTACATTCTCTGATAGTTCTCTCATTTACTTGTCAATTACTGTACTTCAGTTCTAGTTAGTTGTATGCGATTCTCTGTTACAACACGTGGATATTTCTGGATTCATGTATACGACACACTCTTATTTCTGGCCTCTATTACTGGTATCATCATTTGGCTTCTATTACTGGAATCACCGACTGGAATCATTTACTGGAATCATTTACTGGTATCATTATATTTGGCTGGACTCATCTTGAATCATTGTGTCGGATTTCTGGATTCACTTGCTGGGAGGGGAAATACTTGAGTAAGACATGTAGACATACCCCAATCTGGAATTCCAACTGGAATCTACTGGAATGATAGCCATCTCACACCCGGCCAGGTGTGTGATGTGCCGTATTACCTACAGCCGTTTACATGTCGAACTCGGTATTTTAAAACACACTGCTAGAGTATAGGCTGGACTCACCCTGGAATCATTGATCACTATAACTGGAATCGTCCCTTACTGGATTCATCTTGTATTAGATTCATCTGTACTGGACCACATTGGAGTTACACTTGTCTACATTGTTGTCTGGACTCTATATCATATTATCCTGGTTAGCTAGTTCTGTTTTACAGTCTTCATTGCTATGATTCTTCTCTTGTTTAGTTATTTCCTTTCTTGCACTTTATCTGTCTTTCTTACCATCACATGAAATAAACTGCCATTTTCATCAATAAAACTGTCTATAACTGCTTTATAGTTCTCTGTCATTTACTTGGGTTTTCTAGATGAGATGTGCTCGTTCCTGTCCTGACTGGACCTATTGAAAATTTTATAGATGATTGCCCTGGGGACACATGCCCTACATGTTACAGACCAGGAGATGGCTTAGCTACCTATGGCCCCGACACTCTGGAGTGATCGGGAGTTTAGCTAGTCTGTTTTGTTTTAGTTTTCATGTTTAGAACTGGAGTTGTATATAGAGATTTGAGACTTGAGATGTATTTGAGATTGTTTGAGTTGTTGTCATTTTATTAGTAGTTTTGTTGTCTTCAATTCCTAGTTATATTTCTGTGTTATTATCGTGCTTAGACTGGGATTGATTACACCATATCTTATACTTGTCCTCCGTTCGGAGTTGATCATGATGAGTATATTATATACTGCATGAGTTGATGGTTAGTTAGAGACTTAGAACAACGTTCTACCGCCGACACTGCGGCGTAGGCTGGGCTGTTACGTACTCGTACCCTCACAGTGGGTGCGGGTCGTGACACATTTTTAGTGATGGCCCATGCAGGTCGAGAGTCGCATTAGTGCGATATCGTGGTAGTACGTCGACTTAGTTGTACTGCTGCGAGCCTGCGATATGATTGAGAGATAGGCTTTAACGGAGAGGTACTCAATCACAGTTAGGACTACCTGAGAGATTCCTGGACGACCCTTGAGAATCTTATTATGAACTTCAAATTGAAAATTCCTTTCTCTTGTTTTGATTCACCCTCACTCCTTGATGTTTAAAGAATCTTGGACTATTAACTTCCTTCATCATTATCCTTACTTATATTTTGTCTATCTTATGTTGCTAATTTAGCACCAGTTTTGCAAGCTGATCTTTTCGAGCTTGATCATGACATATTTTATTGGGGGCTGGCACCCACTAACATATTGTCAGAACCGGTGCATGATGGTCTGATCAACCTATTGCACTTTGGTTCGCTTCTCATGTATTATTCGACATGGAGGAAGACATAGTTAAATTTACCCTAGAGTCTCATCCACGACAGCTTTGGCAATTCTCTTTTAGAATTATTTTCATCGCCTATGAACCACGTATTGTACTTAATAACATCGCCCTTGAACTCCTTATTGTTTTGCTTTTCACATATTTCAGATAGAAAATGCACTGTACTTGATAGGTCAACCCAAGGTATCATGTTTAGTTTCCCTATCCAAAGGAAGAAATTGCCTTATTTCTATATCCTTGCATCATCCTTTAAATTCCAATTCTTTGATCGTGAGCAGTTGACCGGGTCATCCTCCTTATCATCCAGTGTTTGGGGTCTTATTCAATTGAATTAATTCAATTGTGACATGGATATCAAATCTTGGATACTCGTGCTCAGACTTTAATGGCCTCGTTCTCCATCTTGCCCAAACTTCGATATCCTGAAATTGATCAACTTAGATCGTGCCAGGACTAAATCCCTTTTATATACTGTGTTATGGATTTCAATGCTATTGACACTCGTGTCTTAACCCTACGATTTTGATCATCTTTGGAAGGGTAATCCTTCATAATAAATTCTTAGTTGTCTTTACCAGTTTCATATAGGATGGTAGACTGTCCCTTTGCACCTCCTTTTGAGGGAGCTAGGCCACCTGTAGCTCAGCACCAGAGGGGTGGAGCTTTCGCGATGGCAGCCGAGGAAGCTGACGTTGCAGGTGATGGATTAGCAGGTTTGACCTTCTTGTTCTTCCTACCCACTTCTATGTATGATTTCCTTTAGTACCTGCCAGGATATTGCTTGGGTTTGCTAGATAGTGTAGCTACCCTGTTCGAGACTGTGGAATCACGACCAATAGGATTGTATTGCTTCGACTTTGATTGATTGGGGGTTTGACCTAGGAAAGGTGCGATCATCTTAATTTCGAGGACGAAATTTTTATAAGGTGGGTAGGATTGTAACACCCAATTTTCCAGATGAGGTAATTTTGAAATTTTGTAATTATAATTATAATTTATTGTATTTATTTCACATTATGATTTTTGGTAATTTTTAATTATTTTTTTAAACTCTTTAAAAACTGTTTTAAGTCGTGACTTGTGATTTTGGTGTGCAGCTAGTGAAACCCTAGAGACTGCATGACCTAGAGCCTAACCATGTCATTAGGATGACTTAATTATCATTTTTAGCCTAGGGATATTTGGTTATTTTGACTTATTTGAATTATTTGATGATTTATTGTATTGGTAAATTTTGGGTTGACTTGACTTGTTGAGACCTAGTGAACTAGCCTAGAAGCTAACCCTAGCCATGGTGACCCTAGTCTAACTTAGGTTAACCTACTTTTAGTCTTTAGAAACAAATTTTAGAATGAGGGGATTTGGTTTGGTGAATTTAAGTCATGATTTATGATTTCATGAAATGACTTATGGTGTAATGATTTATTTGATCATGACTTGGCCCATGGCCCATAACTAGAAGCCCTAACCCTAACCAACCCTAAATGACCAGCCATAGGGATCCCCACCCTATATAAACACTTATTCTCTAGGGTTTGCCTCTTTCTTTATTCATTTCAACATTGGAAAAAGAAAGGTATTTGTCCCTCTTCTAAAAATTCCCATAAATCCATTTTAATTCCTTTTTGATTCTAGTTTCTTGCATTAGAACCTAACACTCTCCTACTTTCTGATTTTGGAGTTTAATCCCAGCTTTGGGTAAATTTGGAGCTTTTGGCATCAAGAGGAAGAATCCCCCATTTGGAGCTTTTCCAAGCTTTTTGCACACATAGGTAAAACCCTTAAATTGATTTAAATTCCTGTTTTCTTTGTATGTAGGGCTAGATCTAGGAGTCCCCTAGG
Source organism: Iris pallida (assembly GCA_029216955.1). Taxonomy (NCBI): domain Eukaryota; kingdom Viridiplantae; phylum Streptophyta; class Magnoliopsida; order Asparagales; family Iridaceae; genus Iris; species Iris pallida. Next base: position 93,639 of record JANAVB010022623.1, on the reverse strand, counting down.
TGTCCCCAAAATTTGGGTGGAATTCGTGTCCGTTTGGTGTCCGTATCGGACACATGTCGTATTGTTTTGTAGGTGTTTGATTAAATGCCTCTAAGGAATTTATTTTCGATTTTGTAAATGTAATTAAATAAATTTATAGATCTAAATATGTATATTAATCTTTATGAAGACTGATGTGAATTTCATGTCAATTTCGTGTCGAAATTGGGTGCGGACACGCTGCACGACACGCGTGTGTGCTGTCCTGCTACCCGTGTCCTATTTTCACTGGACACAGCATTTCGACACGCGAAACTCGGCGTGGAGGTTGGGGCAGTGACTGAGAAGACACTCCCCAAGTTTCACGACACCTTATTTCGTGTCGGATACGAAAACGAGCCCGTATTGATTTCTGTACTACACTGCACGCGGGTGAGACACGTTCTGATACGTATCTCGTGCTCATGACACGAGTGTCGTAGACACGTTGCAGACACCCTAGAGTGTTCTCCTAGTCCTGGCGAACATGTGTACGACCACGTGGACACTGAGACACTATGTCGTGTCCACGAGGCCTTGAACTGGCCGCATGACACAGTGTCTGGACAGTTTTTCCTGATACTGTTCGTGTAGGATTTTGGACACTTCGTGTCCTATTTATGGACACATTTGACTCCCCTAGACACGTGGGGTATACCCCTATGCCTGTACACCTTATCTTTCTATTTTGATTCAAGTTGATTGTCGTTTTGGGTTTTGTACTAGGAGTTTCTGAAACTCTGAGCTGAGGGTTTAGTTTCTGAGTTATTTTGGTTTTCAGTCTTTTTAAACAATAATATACTTTAGTATGTTAAGTTGTCACCTGAGATTGAGTATATATATCATATACAATGTATATTTGTATTCATGTATATTTGTAGGTAAGTATCAGCAGTATAGAGGGCTGTGTGACCAGGAAGAGGGCAGGGGCCATGGGCCATAGAGATTATTACAGGTGGCATTGCCATCACTGCAGTATGGTCGAGGTAAGGGGTTCCTCCTCATTGCCAGCTGAATGTAGGAGAGTGTGTCAGAAATTAGAGATCAGAGAAGTTAGTAAATTAGGGAAGGGGGGATTTGTTAACTGTCTATGACAGTGAGGAATTAGTTGTTAGTGCGTGTTAGAGAGGTATCAATTTAAGAGGGCATTTATCTGTGAGTTAGGAAATAGGTATCATTAGATGTTAGTTTGTATCAGTTGTTTTGGGGGTCTCCATAGTGTATCAGTAATTGGGTATTCATGGCCTGGCAATGGCCTATTGAAACGAGATAAATGTATGTGGGTTATGAGCCTAGAATATATAGGTTTGTATATAGGTTAGCTCATTTTTCCTGAAAACAGTAGGCTGGGACCTTGGGTTTAAATTGTGGTTGGGTTTTGTATTTGAGTTTTCAAAATATTTGAATGGTGCACTGCCATAGGCTATGTTAATTCCTGAGATTAGTTCTAATTTCTGTCCACACATACTATTCCTAATTCCTGTATTTCCTCCTACAGGTGATTATACATCAGGTAATTGCCTGGTCCTGCATCTCTTGTTTCTTTTCACCCACTGCACACATGTCAGTCCATATCCTTTATGCATATTCCTTACCAATTGCACTGCTCAGTCTAATTTTTTTCCTTCTGTCCAGACTTGGGCCCAGAGCACAGCCCATTATGTGTTTGGTTCAGTCCACACCTTCTTGTAGTCTCAAGTATGGACTATTGGTATCAAATGTTTTGGTAGCAGTCATTGACACTTGAACATCTCTTTGTTCTATCCACATTGCATTGATTGACCAAACTGTCACTTGGAATTCAGATTCCTGAGAACAGTTCTTTTATACTTTTTTTTGTTCATACACTCTTGTCACACACTCTACACTCACCCTCACATGTATACACAAACACAGCCCCTTTCCCCTCCTCTATATGTATAGATGTGTGTAATATATGTATATGAAGCATGTTTTAATATTGCCATTTGGGGATGAGGGCTTGACAGGTTAATTGACAGTTGGGGTTTTGGGTTATGGGATATTAGATAGTGTAATTCCCTATATATATGTGAATATGTATTGTCTATATAGGAGTTATATGTATGCATGATGTATTGTCTTGGATTATAGGTTTTTGCATATTGCCTTGGATTATAGGTTATGGCAATATGCATATGTGGTTAGATATGGAGGGTTAGATAGTATTGGGTAAGGAATAGGCTATACATCATAGAGTAGAAAATGATTATTATAGGAGATTAGCTTACTTTAGAGTTGACCAATATTGGACTGTTGACCAAAGTCAACATTAAGGCCTAAATATGACCAATTGACCCTTGCTAGCCTAAGATTGACCAGTTGACCAAGATAGCCTTATTGTTGACCTAGTTTGACTAGATGTTGACTTGGTTTGACCCAGAGTTGACTAGAGTTGGACTTTGACCTAGATTGGCTTAGAAATTATGTAGTTTGCATTGTAGCTTTCAATTCTCTTGTATTTTACATATCATGACCTATATTACTCTGTTTAGGACATTGTGACTCTGGTGCAGCATCTGATATTACTACTCTTCTAGAGTAGCAGGCGAGTACATTCTCTGATAGTTCTCTCATTTACTTGTCAATTACTGTACTTCAGTTCTAGTTAGTTGTATGCGATTCTCTGTTACAACACGTGTGGATATTTTGGATTCATGTATACGACACACTCTTATTTTCTGGCCTCTATTACTGGTATCATCATTTGGCTTCTATTACTGGAATCACCGACTGGAATCATTTACTGGAATCATTTACTGGTATCATTATATTTTGGCTGGACTCATCTTGAATCATTGTGTCGGATTTCTGGATTCACTTGCTGGGAGGGGAAATACTTGAGTAAGACATGTAGACATACCCCAATCTGGAATCTCCCAACTGGAATCTACTGGAATGATAGCCATCTCATACCCGGCCAGTTGTGTGATGTGCCGTATTACCTACAGCCGTTTACATGTCGAACTCGGTATTTTAAAACACACTGCTAGAGTATAGGCTGGACTCACCCTGGAATCATTGATCACTATAACTGGAATCGTCCCTTACTGGATTCATCTTGTATTAGATTCATCTTGTACTGGACCACATTGGAGTTACACTTGTCTACATTGTTGTCTGGACTCTATATCATATTACCCTGGTTCAGCTAGTTCTGTTTTTACAGTCTTCATTGCTATGATTCTTCTCTTGTTTAGTTATTTCCTTTTCTTGCACTTTATCTGTCTTTCTTACCATCACATGAATATAAACTGCCATTTTCATCAATAAAACTGTCTATAACTGCTTTATAGTTCTCTGTCATTTACTTGGGTTTTCTAGATGAGATGTGCTCGTTCCTGTACTGACTGGACCTATTGAAAATTTTATAGATGATTGCCCTGGGGACACATGCCCTACATGTTACAGACCAGGAGATGGCTTAGCTACCTATGGCCCCGACACTCAGGAGTGATCGGGAGTTTAGCTAGTCTGTTTTGTTTTAGTTTTCATGTTTAGAACTGGAGTTGTATATAGAGATTTGAGACTTGAGATGTATTTGAGATTGTTTGAGTTGTTGTCATTTTATTAGTAGTTTTGTTGTCTTCAATTCCTAGTTATATTTCTGTGTATCTTATCATCTTAGACTGGATTGAGTTACACCATATCTTATACTTGTCCTCCGTTCGGAGTTGATCATGATGAGTATTATATACTGCATGAGTTGATGGTTAGTTAGAGACTTAGAACAACGTTCTACCGCCGACACTGCGGCGTAGGCTGGGCGCTGTTACGTACTCGTACCCTCACAGTGGGTGCGGGTCGTGACACATTTTTAGTGATGGCCCATGCAGGTCGAGAGTCGCATTAGTGCGATATCGTGGTAGTACGTCGACTTAGTTGTACTGCTGCGAGCCTGCGATATGATTGAGAGATAGGCTTTAACGGAGAGGTACTCAATCACAGTTAGGACTACCTGAGAGATTCCTGGACGACCCTTGAGAATCTTATTTGAACTTCAAATTGAAAATTCCTTTCCTCTTGTTTTGATTCACCCTCACTCCTTGATGTTTAAAGAATCTTGGACTATTAACTTCCTTCATCATTATCCTTACTTATATTTTGTCTATCTATGTTGCTAATTTAGCACCAGTTTTGCAAGCTGATCTTTTCGAGCTTGATCATGACATATTTTATTGGGGGCTGGCACCCACTAACATATTGTCAGAACCGGTGCATGATGGTCTGATCAACCTATTGCACTTTGGTTCGCTTCTCATGTATTATTCGACATGGAGGAAGACATAGTTAAATTTACCCTAGAGTCTCATCCACGACAGCTTTGGCAATTCTCTTTTAGAATTATTTTCATCGCCTATGAACCACGTATTGTACTTAATAACATCGCCCTTGAACTCCTTATTGTTTTGCTTTTCACATATTTCAGATAGAAAATGCACTGTACTTGATAGGTCAACCCAAGGTATCATGTTTAGTTTCCCTATCCAAAGGAAGAAATTGCCTTATTTCTATATCCTTGCATCATCCTTTAAATTCCAATTCTTTGATCGTGAGCAGTTGACCGGGTCATCCTCCTTATCATCCAGTGTTTGGGGTCTTATTCAATTGAATTAATTCAATTGTGACATGGATATCAAATCTTGGATACTCGTGCTCAGACTTTAATGGCCTCGTTCTCCATCTTGCCCAAACTTCGATATATCCTGAAATTGATCAACTTAGATCGTGCCAGGACTAAATCCTCTTTTATATACTGTGTTATTGGATTTCAATGCTATTGACACTCGTGTCTTAACCCTACGATTTTGATCATCTTTGGAAGGGTAATCCTTCATAATAAATTCTTAGTTGTCTTTACCAGTTTCATATAGGATGGTAGACTGTCCCTTTGCACCTCCTTTTGAGGGAGCTAGGCCACCTGTAGCTCAGCACCAGAGGGGTGGAGCTTTCGCGATGGCAGCCGAGGAAGCTGACGTTGCAGGTGATGGATTAGCAGGTTTGACCTTCTTGTTCTTCCTACCCACTTCTATGTATGATTTCCTTTAGTACCTGCCAGGATATTGCTTGGGTTTGCTAGATAGTGTAGCTACCCTGTTCGAGACTGTGGAATCACGACCAATAGGATTGTATTGCTTCGACTTTGATTGATTGGGGGTTTGACCTAGGAAAGGTGCGATCATCTTAATTTCGAGGACGAAATTTTTATAAGGTGGGTAGGATTGTAACACCCAATTTTCCAGATGGGGTAATTTTGAAATTTTGTAATTATAATTATAATTTATTGTTATTTCACATTATGATTTTTGGTAATTTTTAATTATTTTTTTAAACTCTTTAAAACTGTTTTAAGTCGTGACTTGTGATTTTGGTGTGCAGCTAGTGAAACCCTAGAGACTGCATGACCTAGAGCCTAACCATGTCATTAGGATGACTTAATTATCATTTTTAGCCTAGGGATAATTTGGTTATTTTGACTTATTTGAATTATTTGATGATTTATTGAATTGGTAAATTTTGGGTTGACTTGACTTGTTGAGACCTAGTGAACTAGCCTAGAAGCTAACCCTAGCCATGGTGACCCTAGTCTAACTTAGGTTAACCTACTTTTAGTCTTTAGAAACAAATTTTAGAATGAGGGGATTTGGTTTGGTGAATTTAAGTCATGATTTATGATTTCATGAAATGACTTATGGTGTAATGATTTATTTGATCATGACTTGGCCCATGGCCCATAACTAGAAGCCCTAACCCTAACCAAACCCTAAATGACCAGCCATAGGGATCCCCACCCTATATAAACACTTATTCTCTAGGGTTTGCCTCTTTCTTTATTCATTTCAACATTGGAAAAAGAAAGGTATTTGTCCCTCTTCTAAAAATTCCCATAAATCCATTTTAATTCCTTTTTGATTCTAGTTTCTTGCATTAGAACCTAACACTCTCCTACTTTCTGATTTTGGAGTTTAATCCCAGCTTTGGGTAAATTTGGAGCTTTTGGCATCAAGAGGAAGAATCCCCATTTGGAGCTTTTCCAAGCTTTTTGCACACATAGGTAAAATCCCTTAAATTGATTTAAATTCCTGTTTTCTTTGTATGTAGGGCTAGATCTAGGAGTCCTAGGTGTCCCCAAAATTTGGGTGGAATTCGTGTCCGTTTGGTGTCCGTATCGGACACATGTCGTATTTTGTAGGTGTTTGATTAAATGCCTCTAAGGAATTTATTTTCGATTTTTGTAAATGTAATTAAATAAATTTATAGATCTAAATATGTATATTAATCTTTATGAAGACTGATGTGAATTTCATGTCAATTTGTGTCGAAATTGGGTGCGGACACGCTGCACGACACGTGTGTGCTGTCCTGCTACCCGTGTCCTATTTTTCACTGGACACAGCATTTCGACACGCGAAACTCGGCGTGGAGGTTGGGGCATGACTGAGAAGACACTCCCCAAGTTTCACGACACCTTGTTTCGTGTCGGACACGAAAACGAGCCCGTATTGATTTCTGCACTACACTGCACGCGGGTGAGACACGTTCTGATACGTGTCTCGTGCTCAGGACACGCGTGTCGTGGACACGTTGCAGACACCCTAGCGTGTTCTCCTAGTCCTGGCGAACGCATGTGTACCACCATGTGGACACTGAGACACTGTGTCGTGTCCACGAGGCCTTGAACTGGCCGCACGACACAGTGTCTGGACAGTTTTTCCTGATACTGTTCGTGTAGGATTTTGGACACTTCGTGTCCTGTTTATGGACACATTTGACTCCCCTAGACACGGGGGTATACCCCTATGCCTGTACACCTTATCTTTCTATTTTTGATTCGAGTTGATTGTCGTTTTGGGTTTTGCACTAGGAGTTTCTGAAACTCTGAGCTGAGGGTTTAGTTTCTGAGTTTTGGTTTTCAGTCTTTTTAAACCATAAATATACTTTAGTATGTTAAGTTGTCACCTGGGATTGAGTATATATATATATATTATCATATACATTGTATATTTGTATTCATGTATATTTGTAGGTAAGTATCAGCAGTATAGAGGACTGTGTGACCAGGGAGAGGGCAGGGGCCATGGGCCATGGAGATTATTGCAGGTGGCATGGCCATCACTGCAGTATGGTCGAGGTAAGGGGTTCCTCCTCATTGCCAGCTGAATGTGGGAGAGTGTGTCAGAAATTAGAGATCGTAAATTAGGGAATGGGGGGATTTGTTAACTGTCTATGACAGTGAGGAATTAGTTGTTAGTGAGTGTTAGAGAGGTATCAATTTGGAGGGCATTTATCTGTGAGTTAGGATGCATAGGTATCATTAGATGTTAGTTTGTATCAGTTGTTTTGGGGGTCTCCATAGTGTATCAGTAATTGGGTATTAATTGCCTGGCAATGGCCTATTGAAACTGAGATAAATGTATGTGGGTTATGAGCCTAGAATATATATAGGTTTGTATATAGGTTAGCTCATTTTTCCTGAAAACAGTAGGCTGGGACCTTGGGTTTAAATTGTGGTTGGGTTTTGTATTTGAGTTTTCAAAATGTTTTGAATGGTGCACTGCCATAGGCTATGTTAATTCCTGAGATTAGTTCTAATTTTTGTCCACACATACTATTCCTAATTCCTGTATTCCTCCTACAGGTGATTATACATCAGGTAATTGCCTGGTCCTGCATCTCTTATTTCTTTTCACCCACTGCACATATGTCAGTCCATATCCTTTATGCATATTCCCTTACCAATTGCACTGCTCAGTCTAATTTTTTTCCTTCTGTCCAGACTTGGGTCCAGAGCACAGCCCATTATGTGTTTGGTTCAGTCCACACCTTCTTGTAGTCTCAAGTATGGACTATTGGTATCAAATGTTTTGGTAGCAGTCCTTGACACTTGAACATCTCTTTGTTCTATCCACATTGTATTGATTGACCAAACTGTCACTTGGAATTCAGATTCCTGAAAACAGTTCTTTTATACTATTTTTTTGTTCATACACTTTTGTCACACACTCTACACACTCACCCTCACATGTACACAAAACACAGCCCCTTTCCCCTCCTCTATATGTATAGATGTGTGTAATATATGTATATGAAGCATGTTTTAATGTTGCCATTTGGGATGAGGGCTTGACAGGTTAATTGACATTTGGGGTTTTGGGTTATGGGATATTAGATAGTGTAATTCCCAATATATGTGAATATGTATTGTCTATATAGGAGTTATATGTATGCATGATGTATTGTCTTGGATTATAGGTTTTTGCATATTGCCTTGGATTATAGGTTATGGCAATATGCATATGTGTGGTTAGATATGGAGGGTTAGATATTGGGTAAGGAATAGGCTATACATCATAGAGTAAAAAATGATTATTATAGGAGATTAGCTTACTTTAGAGTTGACCAACATTGGACTGTTGACCAAAGTCAACATTAAGGCCTAAATATGACCAATTGACCCTTGCTAGCCTAAGATTGACCAGTTGACCAAGATAGCCTTATTGTTGACCTAGTTTGACTAGACGTTGACTTGGTTTGACCCAGAGTTGACTAGAGTTGGACTTTGACCTAGATTGGCTTAGAAATCATGTAGTTTGCATTGTAGCTTTCAATTCTCTTGTATTTTACATATCATGACCTATATTACTCTGTTTAGGACATATGACTCTGGTGCAGGCATCTGATATTACACTACTCTTCTCAGAGTAGCAGGCGAGTACATTCTCTGATATTTTTCTCATTTACTTGTCAATTACTGTACTTCATTTCTAGTTAGTTGTATGCGATTCTCCGTTACAACACGTGTGGATATTTCTGGATTCATGTATATGACACACTCTTATTTTCTGGCCTCTATTACTGGTATCATCATTTGGCTTCTATTACTGGAATCACCTACTGGAATCATTTACTGGAATCATTTACTGGTATCATTATATTTTGGCTGGACTCATCTTGAATTATTGTGTCGGATTTCTGGATTCACTTACTGGAGGGGAAATACTTGAGTAAGACATGTAGACATACCCCAATCTGGAATCTCCCAACTGGAATCTACTGGAATGATAATCATCTCACACCCGGCCAGGTGTGTGATGTGCCGTATTACCTACAGTCGTTTATATGTCGAACTCGGTATTTTAAAACACACTGCTAGAGTATAGGCTGGACTCACCCTGGAATCATTGATCACTATAACTGGAATCGTCCCTTACTGGATTCATTTTGTATTAGATTCATCTTGTACTAGACCACATTGGAGTTACACTTGTCTACATTATTGTCTGGACTCTATATCATATTACCCTGGTTCAGCTAGTTCTGTTTTTACAGTCTTCATTGCTATGATTCTTCTCTTATTTAGTTATTTTCTTTCCTTGCACTTTATCTGTCTTTCTTACCATCACATGAATATAAACTGCCATTTTCATCAATACAACTGTCTATAACTGCTTTATAGTTCTCTGTCATTTACTTGGGTTTTCTAGATGAGATGTGCTCGTTCCTGTCCTGACTGGACCTATTGAAAATTTTATAGATGATTGCCCTGAGGACACATGCCCTACATGTTACAGACCAGGAGATGGCTTAGCTACCTATGGCCCCGACACTCAGGAGTGATCGGGAGTTTAGCTAGTCTGTTTTGTTTTAGTTTTCAGGTTTAGAACTGGAGTTGTATATAGAGATTTGAGACTTGAGATGTATTTGAGATTGTTTGAGTTGTTGTTTTTATTAGTAGTTTTATTGTCTTCAATTCCTAGTTATATTTCTGTGTTATCTTATCGTGCTTAGACTGTGATTGAGTTACACCATATCTTATACTTGTCCTCCGTTCGGAGTTGATCATGATGAGTACATTATATACTGCATGAGTTGATGGTTAGTTAGAGACTTAGAACAACGTTCTACCACCGACACTGCGGCGTAGGCTGGGCGCTGTTACGTACTCGTACCCTCATAGTGGGTGCAGGTCGTGACATACGTGGCTCATTCGATGAATGCAATAGCTGCTTCGGTGATATCCTGCTCAATAATGTCCCAGCACGTGCGAAAGAAGACCCCAGAAAAGCCGTCTGGCCCAGGTGCACTATGCTCGTTCAGAGCCCACACCGCATCTTCCACTTCCTGAGCAGTAGGGGGCGTACCAACTGGGTGTTGTCGGTGTCATTAATGAGAAGGAGAATTTGATTCAGGAAGGCGTTGTCTTTGTGAACCGTCTCTTTGGAGAATAATTTGGAATAGAAATCCGTAGCGGCCATCTGGATGCTCTTTTGGTCAGTGACGATGTTCCCGTTGTCGTCAATGGTATGGTGAATCGCTAGCTTCTGTCTGCGGCCGTTGACGCAGGCATGGAAATATTTCGAGATTTTATCCCCTTCGCGGTCCCATTTCAATCTCTATTTCTGCTTCCAGAAATCAGTTTCTACTTTGAGTCTGAATTTAAGCATGACCTTGGTGAGGTTCAGGGCAGTCCTGGCCGCCGAAGAACGATCCGATGCGAATCTGGCTTCGGCACGGGTGACGTCGTCCTCGGCGATCCGAACTGCTTGAAAAATGTCCCCGTAAACTAGTTTGCTCCAATTTGACAGGGCTTTCCTCGTTGCCTTGAGCTTGTTGCTCACCCGGGAGAGGGGATTGGGTGAATCCTCGCTATTCCACGCATCCGCGACAATGCCCAAAAATTGGGGGTGCTCGATCCAGAAGTCGAGGAATTGGAAGTTCTTTTTGGATGGATTAGTATTGTTTTTAATTTCCACCAGCAGAGGGGCGTGGTCGGATTCAGAGGAGTTGAGATGAGTCAGATTGGTTGTGATCCCCATGTTGTGCCAGAGGTCGTTTGAGGGCTCTGTCTAGACGGAAATATTGGCGACGGTCACCTTCCTGTATATTACACCAGGTGAAAGCATTGCTGGTGAACTGGAGCGAGGCTAGATGAGAATTGAAGATGAAGTTGTTGAAGTCTTGCATTGCCATGATGGGATGGGGGCGACCCCCAATTTTCTCTTCTCTACAGGTGAGCACATTAATGTCCCCAATACAAAGCCAAGGGGAGTTGATGTGGTTTAGGTGGATGTCAAGAAGATTGTTCCAGAGTTGTTTCCTCTCTGAAATATCACAACTGCCATGGACAGCGGAGATGATGGTGCGCTCAGGGAGCGTGGGATGTTCCATCCAACAGGAGAGGGCCTGCCTTGTGTCCTGGATGCTCCCAATGTTGACATCTTTAGTGCAAAGGATCCAAATATCGTGTCTGCTGGCGATGGCCGTGGGTATATATATATATATATATATATATATAATATATATATTATAATTAAAATATATATATATATATATATATATATATAGGAAAAGGTAAAATTTATAAAGAATTAGGGTGCAACACCCCTGAAATCAAAACACATGAGCAACAAACTGAGTACAAGGAGACTCTGACACCCCCCTTGACTCTTAATATCTTCCTCTATACACATTGCTATGCAAAGCTTCGAATTACTCGACTGCTAAAAAATACGGCGGTTTTGTTCTCTCAAAATTAGCCAGACTATACACAACAACCTGTTGGGTTTTGGTCTTTTTTCAAAGAGATTTTTAGTCCCACATCGGCTAGACCAAAAGACTTGTATCTCTATATTAGCTTTGCTAGTTTAGAGATGCATATGTGGTGTGGAGGTGCACATGGGTGTGCCATGTGGGGTCATTTTTCTAATAGAAAAAAGGCTAAATCAACAATTGAAAGCATTCATGCTTTTTGCTCTTGGAAAATTTATTTCCATGGGAGCTAAGCCCCGTAGGGGCTTAGCGGCTCGGACTCGGACTCGGGCTCATGGGCTCATGAGGCGTAATGTGGCATTTTGTTGGCGCACTCTGCACTTAGCACGTCAGCATCGTCGCTAGGTGCATAGTGCGCTTTAGTTGCGCTCGTTGCGCGAGCCACTTGCGCTGCCACGTTGCGCAAGCCAGTTGCATTGCCCAGGTGCGCCCAGGTTGCGCCCAGTTTGCGCTTGGTTGTGCGGGTGTGCTGGATTGCGCGGGCGCACGAGTTGCGCGGGTTGCGCGTGTACGCGGATTGCGCGGGTTGTACAGGCACGCTGGTTGCACTGCGTGCACCGCGTGCGCCGCGTGCGCAATGCATGCAGTGCGTGCAGTGTGCGCAGTTCAGTGCGTGCTCTGTCGTACGGAGTGCAAGGAGCGCTGGGTGCACGTTCTGGGCGGTTGCTACATGTTTGGGGTGGTTTTTACCCTGACCCTAACTTTGTGGCAACCGAGCAGTTGCTACAGGGCCTATATAAGGTATCCTCTTCTCACAAGGCCAGGGATATACAATTAATAGAAGCCACCACAGAAAGTTTACGAAGTGTTTTTTTTAACATAAGTCAATAATTGAAAGAATTCATGCTTTTTGCTCTTGGAAAATTTATTTCCATGGGAGCTAAGCCCCGTAGGGGCTTAGCGACTCGGACTCGGACTCAGACTCGGGCTCATGGGCTCATGAGGCATAATGTGGTATTTTGTTGGCGCACTTTGCACTTAGCACATCAGCATCGTCGCTAGGCGCATAGTGCAATTTAGTTGCGCTCGTTGGGCAAGCCACTTGTGCTGCCACGTTGCGCAAGCCCAGTTGCGCTGCCCAGGTGCGCGCCCAGGTTGCGCCCAGTTTGTGCTTGGTTGTGCGGGTGCGCTGGATGGCATGGGCGCACGGGTTGTGCGGGTTGCGCAGGCGCACTGGTTGCGCTGTGTGCGCCGCGTGCGCAATGCATGCAGTGCACGCAGTATGCGCATTTCAGTGCGCGCTTTGTCGTGCAGAGTGCAAGGAGCGTAGGGTGCGCATAGTTGGCACAACTTGCAGCAGAATGTGCGTTTGCACGTTCTGGGCGGTTGCTACATGTTCGGGGTAGTTTTTACCATGACCCTAACTTTGTGGCAACCGAGCAGTTGCTACATGGCCTATATAAGGCATCCTCTCTCTCACAAGGCCAGGGATATACAATTAATAGAAGCCACCACAGAAAGTTTACGAAGTGTTTTTTAACACAAGTAAACAGAGAATTCAGAAGTGTTTTTTTAACACAGTTCTGATCAGAATTTGCTTGCGAATTCCAGCAGCCTTCGAGAGAGAGGAAAGGTGCCGCACCAGCGTTGTTTTTGCTCGAAAGTTCGTGTCCATATCGAGGAGTCAGAAGAGCAGGAGTGTTCCAAGTTCTCCGACGAACTTGCTGGTTCCTGGAAGCTGTTTGTATAGGGCCAATAAAGCTTTGAGCAACGGTGATTATTCACCCCAGCAGGAGATCTTCCATCTTTGCCAGTCACCTTCTTCATTGCTGCCAGTAATTCTGATTGTACCTTCTTTTTAGAAGTACTACGATCGATTGTTGTTGATTACGAAATCTTTTTAGATTCTCGTAATTCAGGATCACCTTCCTTGAAGTGTTGATTTGAAACATTATCTTTACAATCGTTTCATATTCTCAAGTTTTCCATCGAAAAATTGTGCCCCGGTACTAAAACAACCGCAGTCTGGCATCACTATACCAGGTACTTACTTTATGTCGCAAGCTAAACAGGTTCTGAGTCATTACTAGCATCTTCACGTCATGAGGAGGCATGATCCCCAATTTATCTAGTTGCAATCTCCCTAAGAACCTACTAAAATCACAACTAAAAAATAGATGATAAGCACTTTCATCATGTCCCGAACATAATGTTAGTAAAAATTCTCAAACTCTGTATTTAGACTCTGAAATTAAAATATAAATATAAATAAATAAATGATACCGAGGCTTGAACTTGGTTCAATGTCTTTAAGACAATATTCGCCCCGCACTGGTGCTTACGGTTTAATGGCGATTAGTCTCCCAGGATACAACGGTTCTTTCCTTCGGTAGCAGCACTTCACACCGTAGGAACTCGTCGAAGCAATGTTGGTTGTCTCTCTCTCTTAGACTAACTAATGCAATATGGATGAATTGAATGAATGCTTGAATGCTCCAAACATATTTGTATTTATAGAAATAAAGAGACACGATGGAAAGGGACACATTTTCAATAAATAGATTCGTACACCTTTTCCAATGAAAAGATTCGTACACCTTTTCATAGATTGGTTGCTAGAAAAGAATATATTATTATTATAACAAATATACATTAACATTTTCCAACACATAAAATACACAGTTTGCCATCTATTTTAACTCCAAATTTTAGAAGTCTATCCATGGTCATCAAATGACCTTTGAGAACCTTGTAAAAGTGCAACTGGAGTTTGTTATTGCCGGGGCACAATTTTTCGATAGAAAACTTGAGAATATGAAACGATTGTAAAGACAATGTTTCAAATCAACACTTCAAGGAAGGTGATCCTGAATTACGAGAATCTAAAAAGATTTCGTATCAACAGCAATCGATCGTAGTACTTCTAAAAAGAAGATACAATCAGAATTACTGGCAGTAATGAAGAAGGTGACTGGCAAAAGATGGAAGATCTCCTGCTGAGATGAATAATCACCGTTGCTCAAAGCTTTATTCGTCCTACATGAACAGCTTCCAGGAACCAGCAAGTTCGTCGGAGAACTTGGAACACTCCTGCTCTTCAGACTCCTCGGATGGACACGAACTCCCGTGCAAAAGCAACGCTGGTGTGGCGCCTTTTCTCTCTCTCGAAGGCTGCTGGAATTCGCAAGCAAATTCCGATCAGAACAGTGTTATAGAACACTTCTGAATTCTCTGTTTACTTGTGTTAAAAAGCACTTCGTAAACTTTCTGTGGTGGCTTCTCTTACTTGTATATGTATCTTCCTTGTGAGAGAGAGGATGCCTTATATAGGCCCTGCAGCAATTGCTCGGTTACCACAAAGTTAGGGACGTGGTAAAAACCATCCCGAACATGTTGCAACCGCCCAGAACGTGCAAACGCACGTTCTGCTGCAAGTTGTGCCAACTACGCGCACCCCGCTCACCTTGCACTCCGTGCACTGAACCACTTGTGCCAACCTGCGCCACTACGTGTACTGCGCCACTGTGCGCACTACGCCACTGTGCAACCTGCACAACCTGTGCGACCTGTGCCACCTTGCACCACTCGCACAACGTGCGCCACGCGCGCAACTTGCGCAACGTACGCAACGTGCACAACTGGCGCAACTGGTGCACCCGGCGCAACCTGTGCGCAACCTGGCGTGCACCTGGCGCGCACCCTGGCGCACACCCTGGTCATGCAACCTGTGGTGCACAACGTGGCAGCGCAAGTGGCTCGCGTAACGAGCGCAACTAAAGCGCACTATGCGCCTAGCGACGATACTGATGTGCTAAGTGCAAAGTGCACCAACAAAATGCCACATTACGCCTTATGAGCCCATGTGCCCGAGTACGAGTGCGAGTCCGAGTCGCTAAGGCCCTACGGGACTTAGCTCCCATGGAAATAAATTTTCCAAGAGCAAAAAAGTATAAATGCTTTCAATTGTTGATTTAGCCTTTTTTTATTAGAAAAATAACCTCACATGGCACACCCATGTGCAACTCCACACCACATATGCATCTCTAAACTAGCAAAGCTAATATATAGAGAGACAAGTCTTTTGTTCTAGCCGATGTGGGACTAAAAAACTCTTTGAAAAAGACCAAAACCCAACAATACCCCACATATCTCTATATATGAGTATAAGTGTTCCCTACAGTAACTGTCTATCATGTATTAGGAGAGATGTCGCTGACGACTTGATTCTTCTCGCATGGTTCAAACAACAGACTATAATACAAGAATGGACTAAGCCTTGAATTCTGCATCATAGCTGAAATTATTTCCACTCACATAATATAGATACATGTGCTTCTGGCTACACATTAAAGGCCCTGTGCCAGCCTGGTTTCAGTATATAATTTTAGGAGTCTACAAGTTTACCCTCAAGAAACGGCCTGATATCTCATTGTCCATACACTATAGGTGAGTTCATTATAAAGAGACATGGCATGAAGCGCTTTGCGCTTCCCTTGCGATGCTACGCCGCTATGACATGGCTTAAAGCCGAGGCCTTACCCCGTACCGGGAACCTCATCGTAGTGTCATACTACTGTAGCGTGAGGCAACCGCCTCTTTGTAGTGCCAAACTACCCAGCATGAAGCCTTAGGCTCCCTTGCGGTGTTACGCCGCAATGACATGGCTTGCAAGGCCGAGGCTTTATCCCTAACCGGGTACCTTATCGTGGTGTCGTGCCACTGTGACATGAGGAACTCCTCCTCTTTGTAGTACTGACTACATCCCTCTTTATTTTAACATACAGCATTAGGCTAACTGCCTATTTGTGGTGCTACGCCGCTGTGATTTGGCCTGCAAAGCCGAGGCTTTATCCTATTCCTAGGCAGCACCCCACATATAGGAACCTCATTGTAGAGTCACCCCACTGTAGCATGGAGTTTCACTCCTTGTTGTGCTGCTCTACCATGCTTCCTGTAAAGTACACCAGGCATTCACTCTGCCTGAGAACTCATTAAGGCAATTAAGTCAACCTTCCCACAGGAACCGTTTTCCGCAGAAAACAACAGTAGACAACAGTGGTTATAGGTCCTTTACCTCTCCATGCCCTATAGAACATGTACCCACCGTTCCTGATATTCTTCCAGTTAATGGTCCTCCCTTGAACCAAAAGCTAGATGCCTAGTAGATAAATCTTTGAACTAATAGCATAAAACTTTATGGTAGGAATACAATAACTAATATCAGAATGCCTTAAAGCCCATTTTACAAGCTGTGTCATCGACCAGCTGGAGGCCCTTGGTGAACGGATCCGCCAGGTTCTCCTGACTCCGAACATCAATCACTGTAATAACACCTCTCTTAATAAGATCGTGTACTGCCCTGTGCTTCAACCGCACATTCCTCTTCTTCCCGTTGAAGAGGTTATTTGATGCCACCCGCCGCAGTCGCCTGGTTGTCGCAGTATATCGGTATTGCTGGTATTTGCGCCCCAACCACTGGAAGATCATACATGTGCTCCCGAAGCCATTCTGCTTCCTCGGCTGCGGTATCAAGTGCAAAGAACTCAGATTCCATGGATGACCGCGAGAGCATAGTCTGCTTCTTCGACTTCCACGATATAGCAGCTCCATCCATTGTGAAAATGAATCCACCTGTGGACCTCTCGCTCTTCACCTCTGAGCACCAGCTGGCATCACTGAAACCTTCCACTACCGGCGGATCTCCACTGTAGTACAGTGCATATGTCTGAGTCTTCTTGAGATATCTCATCACCCGTTTTACAGCTTTCTAGTGTTCAGCACATGGGTTACTCGTGAAACGACTCAGCATTCCCACGGCGAAAGCTATGTCAGGCCTTGTGGCAGTAGTAGCATACATCAAACTTCCGATTATGCTTGCATACTCCAGCTGCCTGACGTTTTCCTCCTAAATTAGGCTTCAGCTTCAGATCATACCTGTACGGCGTATCGATCTCAGGAAGATCCCGATACCCATAATGAGTGATCATTTTCTCAATATAATGAGACTGTGACAGCGCTAGTCCATTGTCTGTCCGGATGATCTTGATCCCTAAGATCACATCAGCTTCTCCCAAGTCCTTCATACTGAACTTGCTCGAGATGAATTTCTTTGTCTCTATGACACAGCTCATATCCGTACCTAGGATAAGCATATCGTCCACGTACAGACAAACGATCACACCTCTTCCATCAGCGAACTTCGTGTAAACACACTTGTCCGTCTCGCTGACCATGTAGCCATTTGACCTTATAACTTTGTCAAATTTCTCATGCCACATCTTAGGATCCTGTTTAAGACCGTACAAAGATTTCACCAACTTGCAGACTTTGTCTTCAAGACCCTTGACGAAAAATCTCTCTGGCTGTTGCATGTATATCTCTTCGGTCAGCTCGCTATTTAGGAAAACCGTTTTTACATCCATATGATGTATCACCATCTTATGTATCGCTGCGAGAGCAATCAAAATTCTGATGGTAGTCATCCGGGCTACTGGAGCATACCTGTCAAAGTAATCGATTCTCTGCTTCTGAGAAAACCCCTTGGCTACCAACCTAGCCTTGAACTTGTCAATAGTTCCGTCTGCTTTCATCTTCTTCTTGAAGATCTATTTGCATCCGATGGGTTTCGCTCCTTCAGGAAGATCAACCAACACCCAAGTGTTATTTGAGGTGATAGAATCAATTTCATTGTCAATTGCCTCCTTCCAGAAAACCGCGTCTCTGGTCTTCATCGCCTCATCATAGGTAAGCGGATCAGCTTCCACATGATAGGTGACAAAGTTACTTCCAAAATCCTTCGGCCTCCTCATACGCTTAGCTGACGGCTCATCTTGTTCTGGTTCAATCGTTGTTTCAACAACAACATCTTCTTGGACCACATCTTCATTGAAGACTTTAGTTTCCTGCGTAACCTCAATATTCTCCGGTACATTCGCAAGAACAATATTCTTGTGCCTTACAAACTTGTCTTCAAAATATCCTGCGTCGCGAGATTCAATGTTATGATTTGACTCAATATCAAGAAATCTCCGAGCATCACTCTTCTCGACATACCCAAAGAAGATCGTCTTAGTAGTCCTTGTCCCAAGCTTCTGAATCTTCAGATCTGGAAGTTTGACATATGCCAGACACCCCCACACTCGAATGACATTCAAGTTAGGTCTGACTTTGAACCAGAGTTCATGAGGAGTAATGTCAGAAGTTGCATGAGGCACCCTATTCATAATAAAAGTGGCCGTCAGTGCAGCTTCTCCCCAGTAGCACTTAGGAAGACCCGCAGTCAACATCATTGGGTTAATCATTTCTGTTAACGTTCTATTCTTTCTCTCTGCTACTCCATTTGATTGAGGAGAGTACGGAGCCGTATCTCATTGACAATTCCATGTTCTTTGCAGAATGATGCGAATTCATGAGACCTGTACTCCCGACCTCGATCACTTCTTATTCTTTTGAGTTGTTGTCCAGTCTGCCGCTCAGCTTCGGCTCTGAACTCCTTTAACTTCTCGAATGCTTCGTCTTTAGCCTTCAGCAAGTAGACGAACGTATACTTTGATAAGTCATCGATGAAAGTTATGAAATACTTCATCCCGGCCTTTGTAGAGAACTGTTTGAAGTCACAGATATCTGAGTGTACCAACTCCAGAAGATCTGTACTTCGATTAACCCGAGGAAAGGGTTTCCTTGTGATCTTTGTTTGAGCACAAACTTCACATTTCTCTACCTTACCCCCACACTTGGAGATAAGTCCTAGACTAGACATTCTGTTTATTCGTTTACAATGAACATGTCCTAGCCTATTATGCCACAACTCAAGAGTATAAGTAGAAGGAGTGATTTCATTAATCACATTAATTATATTGGACTGATTTACAAGCTGAATTTTGAACATTCCTTCGGTATAAAAAGCTTTTCCGAAATATGTTCCCTTGATAGACATCACCATCTGGCCAGCATTGATGTCCATCCTGAGGCCTGTATTGAAGAGTAGGCCTCCTAAGATCAGATTCTTGGCGATAGCAGGTACGTGCTTCATGCCTTGAAGCGTCAGAGACTTCCCCGAAGTCAGCTTCAACACCACCGTCCCGATCTCGAGCACTTCAGCTTGTGCATGGTTCGCCATCATAACCACTTCAGAAGTAGGTGTGTAAGTGGTGAACCACTCCTTACTGGAGCAGACATGGCAGGAGACTCCAGTGTCTACACACCAGTTAGAGTCAATCCTTACCGCATCAACCTGCATAATCATAGCAACAACGTCAGTGATCATAGATACCTTACTAGGCTCTCCTTGGTCTGATTGCTTAGTCTTTGCTTTGCATTCACTTTTGAAGTGGCCCTTCTTGCCACACTTGAAACAAGGCATCTGTGACTTTGCCTTCTTTCGCTTGAAGGAAGTCCCCTTCATGTTTAGATTGTTAGGGTCCTTCTTCTTGTTGTGGGAAGCCTCATGCTTTCCCCTTGGTTCCTTGGTATGAACCAGATTGGCGTTAGCCAATTGCTTGGACAGTGCGTCCACCTTCAGTTGAGCCCGCATCTGGTCCTCAACATAGATTTCCTGCAAGAGATCTTCAAGGCTGATCTCAAGCTTCTTCCTATGCATATTTGCATAGAACTTACTCCATCCAGCGGGAAGCTTTGAGACAATCCCTCCAACAACAAACTTGTCGGGGAGGGGCATCACCTCGTCTTCCAACTTTTGTCGCAGTTTCAGAAATTTCTTTATCTGTGGCAACATGGACTTCTCGTCCTCAAAGAGCCATTTGTGATATTTTTCAACCACAAATATCTTGCTCCTGTTTTTGTCTTCTTCGTACAGTTTCTCCAGAGACTCCCATATGTCTCTGGCAATTGGTTTCTTACTGTAGGATTCTGCTAGGGAATCCTCCATAGCATTCAGAATAAGCAGCCTGCAAATGCTATTTTTTTTCTCCACTTGGCCTGAATTTTAGTAGCCGCAGTAATTGCGGCAGCAGACCCAGTATCTAGAATGGTAGGTTCCTCTTCAAGAAGCACGTGATTAACGTCTCTGAGTTGAAGAGTGAGATAAACCTTCCTCTTCCAGACTTGATAATGCTCTCCATCAAACTTTTCTAACTTACAAAAGTCAGTATTGAGGAGTGAAGCATTAACGTTTTCCATCGTAGCAATAAAGCTTTGAGATTGTTATTGCCGGGACACAATTTTTCGATGGAAAACTTGAGAATATGAAACGATTGTAAAGACAATATTTCAAATCAACACTTCAAGGAGGGTGATCCTGAATTACGAGAATCTAAAAAGATTTCGTAATCAACAGCAATCGATCGTAGTACTTCTAAAAAAAGATACAATCAGAATTACTGGCAGTAATGAAGAAGGTGACTGGCGAAAGATGGAAGATCTCCTGCTGGGGTGATTAATCACCGTTGCTCAAAGCTTTATTCGTCCTACACGAACAACTTCCAGGAACCAACAAGTTCGTCGGAGAACTTGGAACACTCCTGCTCTTCTGACTTCTCGGATGAACACGAACTTCCGTGCAAAAGCAACGCTGGTGCGGCGCCTTTACTCTCTCTCGAAGGCTGCTGGAATTCGCAAGCAAATTCCGATCAGAACAGTGTTAAAGAACACTTCTGAATTCTCTGTTTACTTGTGTTAAAAAACGCTTCGTAAACTTTCTGTGGTGGCTTCTCTTACTTGTATATGTATCTTCCTTGTGAGAGAGAGGATGCCTTATATAGGCCCTGCAGCAACTGTTCGGTTACCACAAAGTTAGGGACGTGGTAAAAATTACCCCGAACATGTAGCAACCGTCCAGAACGTGCAAACGCACGTTCTGCTGTAAGTTGTGCCAACTGCGCTCACCCCGCGCACCTTGCACTCCGCGCACCTTGCACTCCGCACTGAACTACTTGCGCCAACCTGCTCCACTGTGCGCACTGGTGCAAAGTGCGCCAACAAAATGCCACATTACGCCTCATGAGTTCGAGTCCGAGCCCGAACCCGAGGCCGAACCCGAGTCCTAAGCCCCTAGGGGACTTAGCTCCCATGGAAATAAATTTTTCAAGAGCAAAAAACATGAATGCTTTCAATTGTTGATTTAGCCTTTTTTGCATTAGAAAAATAATCACACATGGTACACCCATGTGCACCTCAACGCCACATATACATCTCTAAACTAGCAAAGTTAATATATAGAGATACAAGTTTTTTGGTCTAGCCGATGTGGGACTAAATTTTTTTTGAAAAAGACCAAAATCCAACAGAATTTAACCGCAGCTCCCTTGAGCCAAATGAAATCAGTCCAGGATGACCGCGAGTCTTAGGACAGAGTTCCTCGTACATATCACGGAGTCTGAATCCAGAATAGTTCTGGCAATTTGGAAATTCCAATAATCTTTAGGAGCAGCAGCATCAATTGACACAAAAGCTAAGATTCTTTAGAAGTTCACCCACCCGCCTAGACTGAAAGCACCAACGACCGTCAACCATAAGCACAACAACCTTCTCCCTCTGCCTAATTTGATTCGCCACCAACGGTCCAAGCCATTCACCCGCAGATTTTTGGTCTAGCCATGGGTCATCCCAAATGTCCGTGTCCATGCCGGAACTAATCACACGAGTAATATACATCTTCAACTTCGACCTCCTTTTCAGAATATGTTTAAAACACACAGAATAATTTTTATCGATAGATAGCGTCCAGAAATTCATTTTTGAAGCATATCTGTTGTTCATCATTGCAGCCCAAAGAGAATTACCATCCAAGTATCTCCTCGCAAGCTTAAATGAGAACACGTCGTTCAACATAGTCAAACTATACAATCCAACCCCACATTCTTCCTTCGGACGACGGAGCTCCTTCCAAGCAATAGAATGAATGCCACTAGGGGTGAGTATTCGGTTTATTCGGTTCCAACCGAACCGAATAACCGAAAATCGAATTGGACTGAAGCCGAATAAGCAAAATCGAAACCGAACCGAATTGGTCAATAACCGAACCGAATTAAATCGGTTCGGTTTTCGGTTTATTCGATTTTTGGATTTATTTGTGCCTTTTTTTGTTAATATATATAATAACTGAATATATATATATATATATATATATATATATATATATATATATATATATATATATATATATATATATATATATAAAAACTAAATTTTCTTATTCGGTTTCGGTTTTGGACCGAAACCGAAACCCAAAACCGAAACCGAATAAAAGAATTTAGTATTTTCAAAACCGAAACCGAAACGTTTTTTTTCTTTAAAACTGAACCGAATCTCTTATTCGGTTCGGTTCGGTTTTCGGTTCAAAACCGAATAATGCTCACCCCTAAATGCCACCTCTCCAAATGAAGTTCGTACATAAACGTTCGATCCTACCAATTGTTGAAGTTGGGAGCATGATGGCTTGCATCCAATAGCTAACAATGGCACTAATTACAGATCGAACTAATTCAATTCGGCCACCAAAAGAAAGCAGATGGGCCTGCCATCCTTCAAGACGAGATTGAATGACACCAAGGAGGCTATAACACTCATTAGCTTTGGCGTAGGCAATGGATAGCAGTAGACCCAAATATCGCACTGACAACCTTTCCTCTTCAATTTGTATAATCTGTTGTAATCTTTCCCTATTCTGATACAGCCGATTGAAATAAATCCTACTTTTATCTTTATTCAGCTTTAATCCAGAAAGCCGACCAAACTCACTAAGGATCAAATTGAGATTACAAATACTACTTTCAGACGGATTCAGGAAGGCCAACAAATCATCAGCATAGATTAAGTGTGAAACAACCAGAACCACCTTTTTAAATAGTGGGACGATCCTTCTAGTATGTACGACTAGATCCCTCAGACACGTAAAGTATTCCATCACAATGGTAAAAAGATACGGGAAGAGAGGATCCCCTTGCCTCAATCCTCTATTGCTGGAAAAAAAAACCATATGGTTGACCTTTAATAAGAACAGAGAAGGTAGGCGAAATAATACATTCCTCCACCCGTTGCACCCACCACTCATCGAATCCCATGTCTCTCAACAAATGTCATAAGAAGCTGCGATTGACTGTGTCATACGCCTTACGAAGATCCAACTTGATGCAAGTCTTATCTCCCCCCGGCTTATTAAATATCGGACCAATTCATGTGCTAATAGATAATTTTCTGAGATGACTCTGCCTCGAACAAATGCCGATTGATTCAGAGATATCAACCCCGACATCAGATCCTGCATCCTCTTGCACATAATATGAGTAATCAATTTGTAGATAAAATTACAACATGCATCGAAATCAGAGAGAGACGTTGCCCCTTCCTTTTTAGGAATCAAAGTCAAAAATGTATTATTCAATTCCTTCAACAGCTTGCCGGTCCGAAAGAATTCAAGGATTGCATCATGCACCTTATCTTTAAGAAGTACCAGTGTGTTTGGAAAAATTTAGCAGTAAAGCCATCTGGTCCGGGGGACTTATTTGGGTTAGCAAATTTGACAATACTTTCAATCTCAAGCATGGTAATCGGAAGACGAAGAGAGTCGTTACCTGCCGACGTCACAACCTTTTTACACACCAATTTAGGAAAATTCTCGGTATAATCAGATTGATCATAGAGCTCCCGATAGAAGTTTATAGCTTCATTAGATATGTTTTGGGCATCAGTAACATCCTCTCCGGTAACATTAATCAACTTGGCAATATGATTGCGATTGTCTCTAGCTTTAATAACTCCGCAGAAAAAATTAGAGCATTTATCACCTACATTTAGCCAATCACACTTCACGCTTGGTCGAATTTGAATATCTTCAATGTGTTGTAAATTAGAGACTTCAACTCTGAGAGCTTGCTCTCTCATTAAGAGTTCAGCATTTTTCGGATGAAGCTCTGCAGACCATGGGACAACTTCCAACTCTTTTTCCTTCTCCAGCAGATATGCTTTGGGTCGCAAATGAATCCACCGTTTAAGTGCGAGTTTCACCTCTTTCAAACCACTACACAAGCTGTATTGGGCAGTCCCCTCCTTGGTCCGACCAAATCCAGCTAACACGGTATTGTTGTTGAAAGAATTTTGCAAATTCTTAAAATTCTATTAATATTTTGTTAAAGGAGCTGGTGTTTGGTTTCGGTTCTAAATATTAGTAGAGCTACAACTATGTCTTCTTCTTTTCTACTATTGTTAATTTTAATATTATTAATATTACTAGGGTCATGGCACATAGGGTGAGCATTCATTAATTCGGTTCAAACCGAACCGAATAACCAAAAATCGAATTGGACCGAAAACCGAATAAGTAAAACAGAAACCGAACAGAATTGGCCCATAACCGAATCAAACCGAACCGAATTAAATCGGTTCGATTTATTCGATTTTTCGCTTTATTTGTGCCTTTTTTTTTAAAATATATACAATAACTAAATATACCTAAATTTATTTAGTATATACCTCATGTGTTGTGTGGGCCGAGCGGCCAGGTCCCAGCTCGAGCCCGGCCCGGTCAAACCCGGTCCGGGTCGGCCCGAGGTCAACGACCCGGACCGGCCCGAACCGCGCTCATATACGTGCGGGGTGCGCGAGAAAGGAACACTGTCGCTATCGATTCGGTCGGGACCGATAGGTCGAGATCAATCGAATCGGTCGAATGGGAACGATTGAATTAAGATCATTTTCTCCTTATGAAAAGGCTTCTTCGAAATCAAGTCCCATATTCAGCGGATTGTGCCTCGAGGATAGACTCTGCGGCTGAGTCGGGAGAGACCTCCCGTTGCTCTGCTTTTTATGTCGCACTTGCTTCTTTGGCTTTGGTTTTCTGAATGCATTTTCGTGAATGTTTTCGATGGTTTTCATGACATGCGTTTTCGAACTCACATTT
Organism: Iris pallida; assembly: GCA_029216955.1. NCBI lineage: Eukaryota > Viridiplantae > Streptophyta > Magnoliopsida > Asparagales > Iridaceae > Iris > Iris pallida. The sequence continues at coordinate 68,258 of JANAVB010022623.1, read as the reverse complement.
ACATATCGAACTCCTTGAATAATACAGTGTTCTAATCGGTTGCTTGTGCGATTTCAGGTAATCGCTCAGGCGACGACTAGCGCGACCAACAAGTCTCTCGCCTCGAACAAAAATCAAGGTGAGTGGTTGACCCTTCTCTTCTCGACCCCCTTGTTAGTTCAATCGATAACATTAATACGAATAAAATAACAGATGTAAGGGCACAGACACGTCTACTTACCTTATAAAACTGTGTTGAACAAAAGATTGACTCATCGAACTAATAGAAGCCACGACAAGGCGGGACACGATGAAATGATTGAGTTCTCAAAAATGTAGACCATGCTTTAGTAACTAATTGTTCTAACACGGTCATGGACAACTTGACGACAAGGTAAAAGTTTCCTCGAGCGGCATCCCGGGGCCACGAGACCGTTTCGGTCTAGAAGGAAACACGGTATAGCTGTGCTGGATGATAGCACGGGTTAGGCGGGGGCTTTCAGCGGGGATCACTACTTGCGTTGAAAGGGCCCCGACTAACAAAACTATAAGTCCAGGATGGCTTGTGGTGTCAGTGACCAATCACAAATAAATTGCACACGCTATGCTAGCGATAACAATTGACAGGGAAAAACATGGTAAGTCTCACATTGTACGACACTCTCTGTCGTAGGTATGTTCTAGCGTAGTTTACATTATGCTTGTCTGAAATTCATTAGGATGGTTAGAAAGATTCATCAACTAAATCATATAAACCCTTCAACCAAATGAGAGAACAAAACTTAATTTGCCACGCACCAGTACAAAGTGTAATGTACTGATCCTCGCTCTCCACACAGGTACCCCGAACCAAGAAGGGCATGCAACTTGAGCTCAAGGCAACACAAGCACATTGAAGCCTCGTCCGTGTGTTTAAGGCTTATTTTGAATCCTTTCTGAAGACTCCACATTCAGTCCAAGAAAACATGGCGTCTCGACTCCCAACGATTCTAGGTCCTTGGGAATGTTTTGTTTGTAAAGGGGATGTAATGTATGGAATGACTATCTCATCAGCGTTCGTTTTGTAATTGAGTCATGTTGTAGCCCACGCGGAAATAATTATAATGTAGTCAATGTAAATGATGTTTATTATCAATGAAAAGAAAAGTTCATTCTATTTCAAATGTGTCATTCAACTTTTCTGCATACTCTATTTGATGTTGTGTTTAACCTTATGACTATGCCTTGTGCAATCGCAACTTAGGTTCACACGGCATCACGTCCGGGGGACGACTATCGATTCTACAGAATCGGGGCATGATATAACGGTATCAGAGCACGGCTTTACATCCTTTGGCCTTCTGTCTAGAGTCTCAAACCTTTAACCTCGCGTCGATGAGATAAGTTGTTCCATACAATGAGTCCGTAATATTTTAAGACTAATGTGTATGTCTGTGCATTACAGAAGTGACAGAACCCGTGGCCGAGTAAGAACAAAGTGCTTCGAGCGGTTCGAGCAGCTCGCGGGCCGGACCTTCTAACAATGCCATCGAGAGGATATTGTGCATGATGGAGGCACAGCAAAAATAGTCCGAGAACCGACATCAGCAGACGGAGGCACGACGGGCCCAATTTGAAGCTCGCTTCGATGTACAGACTAAGCTACAACAAAAATAGTTTGATACTCTGCAACAGATCATCCAGACGATTGTGGCCATTGGAAACTCTGCGACTGTGCCTACTCTCACCGAGCCGACGGTCCGACCTATCAAAGTCAATCCAGAGGAGCCCAAGCGTCAACCTGCGGCCCCGAAAAGATACAACTTTGAAGTGTCAGAATTCAAGAAAGCGTGCCGCACTTCCTTTAGCAGTACCGGAGGCCCTTCTATGGCAATCGACTGGTTGGAAGAGCTGAAAGATCACTTCGAGCTCTTCGGCATTGAAGAATCCAAGCAAGTCGCCTGCGCACAACTTCAACTACGTTTGAACGCGCACGACTGGTGGGGCGTGCACAAACGAGCGATCTGACTCGACAACAACTTAGCGCCGATCTCTTGGGCCCCATTCCGTAAAGCCTTTAAAGTCGAGTACCTTCCCTCCGCCGTTCGTCAAGAGAAGGAAAATGAATTCATGCAGTTGAGGCAAGGGAACCGGATAGTAGAATAGTATGCCGCAGAATTCAACAAATTATCCAAATTTGTTGGTGCGTTTCTTCCTACAGAGGAGTGTCGTGTGCGACGGTTCAAAGTGGGTTTGTGGCGCTCTATTGGTGCTCATGTAGCGGTTTCGGAGTACAAGACCACGGGCGATGCTCTAAATCATGCTCTCCGCCTTAAGAGCAAGTACCCTCCCGTTGCTGCAGACGTTGTGCATAATTCCAACCACAAACGTCCTAGCTATACGGGAGGCAACAATCACGCGTCAAAGCGTCCAAACCATGGCGGCTATCAGGGACGAAACTCATTGCCATGTTGCACCAGGTGCAACCACATCGGATATGATGAAAAAAACTACTTTGTACTTGAGGGGGGATGCTTCTTTTGCGAAAAAGGGGTCACCAATTACGAGACTGCATGACCCGAAGAGCGAATCGCAATGCCTTGCTACATCAAAACCGTCAAAAAAATTGAGGACATGCGTCCCGACCTCCTTAACCCACTCAACCCAGAAACCAAGACTGACGTCCTAATGCTCAAGGGCGCATCTATGCCATGACGCGGGACGAAGCGTTCGCCTCGGACACGGTAGTGACAGGTATATTAAATTTTAATAATGTGCCTGCTCGTGTACTATTTGATTCAGGCGCTTTGTATAGTTTCATATCGACGGACTTCATCGTCGAGCACAAATTTCCTATGATATCGTTAGACCTCAACCTTAGCATAAGTGTACCTTTGAGCGCGCCACTACTCACGAACTTAGACTACAGTGGTGGAGTCATCTGTATAGGGGGTCAAAAGGTCGGTCTTGCCGTGATAGTTCTGGATATGAAGGACTATGACATCATTATGGGAATGGATTGGCTCGGCCCTTGCAATGCCACCATTGACTGCACAGGAAAGAAGGTCACCTTCCGCATACCTGGAGTACCCGAATTCTGCTACTCGTGTGGTGAAGCATCGTCAACGTGTATGGTGATTTTGGAAATTTCTGCTCGGAGGATGCTGCATTCCGGATACGAAGGCTACTTGGCGTCCGTTCGAGACACGCGACTGGATGGTGCAAACGTGGGTCAGGCCGACGTTGTGGCAGAATTCCTCGACGTGTTCCCGGACAAGCTACCTGGAATGGCACCCGATAGAGAAATCGAATTCACCATCGATATATTCTCCGACACCTGACCGATCTCAAAAGCTCCGTACAGAATGGCCCCAGCAGAATTAAAAGAACTCAAAGTACAACTACAAGAATTACTTGACAGAGGATTCATCCACCCAAGTGTCTCGCCGTAGGGTGCGCCTATGCTATTTGTCAAAAAGAAGGATGGATCGATGCGGCTCTGCATCGACTATCATGAATTGAATAAGGCCACCGTTTGGAACAAATACCCCTGCCCCGCATCGACGATTTGTTTAATCACCTCCAAGGTGCCACGATGTTTTCGAATATTGATCTTCGATCAGATTACCACCAGCTCAAGGTCAAGCCAGAGGACGTGCTCAAGTCTGCCTTCCGTACTCGCGACGGCCACTATGAGTTCTTGGTGATGCCATTTGGATGACGAATGCTCCTGCCGCCTTCATAGATCTAATGATCGGGTGTTCCGTCCATTCCTCGATAAATTTATAGTAGTCTTCATAGACGATATCCTTGTCTACTCGAAGGATCGAGCGCAATACGCAGAACATCTGTGGACCGTGCTCCAGACCCTCCGAGAGAATTAGTTATTTGCGAAGAGGAGCAAATGTGAGTTCTGGCTGAATAATATATCTTTTTTTGGTCATATCATCTCTGCTGAAGGCATTTCAGTCGATCCGAAGAAAGTTAAGGCAGTTGTTGATTGGAAATGGCCTGCGTCTGTCAGTAAAGTTTGAAGCTTCCTCGGTTTGGCGGGATACTATAGATGCTTCGTGAAGGACTTCGTGAAGATCGCATCGCCATTGACTCGCCTCACCCAAAAGGGAGTCACGTTCGTGTGGTCAGACGACTATGAAGCTTTGTTCCAGGAGCTAAAACAACGGCTCATTTCGGCCCCGATACTCGCTCTTCCTAAAGGGACCAAGGGATTTCAAATCTTCAGCAATGCTTCTGGCCAGGGCTTGGGGTGTGTGCTCATGCAGCAGGATAAGGTGATATCTTTTGCTTCCCGACAACTGAAGCTGCACGAGAAGAACTACCCCACGCACGACCTAGAACTAACGGGGATTGTGTTTGCGTTGAAGCTGTGGCGTCACTATCTTTATGGCATAGCATGCATGATTTATACGGACCACAAGAGCCTCAAGTATCTTTTCACCCAAAAAGAACTAAATTTGCGACAGAGGTGATGGCTGGAACTGATTTAAAGACTACGACTTATCGATCGACTATACGCCGGGTAAGAGAAATGTTGTGGCGGATGCGCTGAGTCGGAAGTACCTAGTTTCACTATCCATTAACAGTTGACTGCTGCATGATTTGGAAGAAATGGGCATTGAACTTCGAGTTCGATTTAGAGACGTGGAACTGGCACAACTGCGGCGAGAACTGAGCCTATAGGAGAAAATCAAGTCTGCTTAGAAGGACGATCCATACCTGGAGAAGATGAGGAACCTGATCTCCATGAAAAAGGCATCTAACTTTGCAGAGGACGAGTCGGAAGTGTTGCGAGTGAAAGGTCGGCTATGTATTCCGGATGACGCAGAACTTAGAAAAGAGATAATATCGGAGGCGCATTATACAAAATATTCCTTGTATCATGGTAGCACCAAGATGTATAAGGACCTCCATGTTGTCTTTTGGTGGCACGACATGAAGAGGGATGTGGTGTTCTTTATGTCGCAGTGTATGGCCTGTCAGCAAGTTAAAGCTGAGCACCAGCGACCGGGCGAGAAGATGCAGATCCTTGCCATTCTAGAGTGGAAGTGGGATCATATCACTATGGACTTTGTTGTTGGCCTGTCGAAGACGCCACGGAGGAACGATGCCGTCTGGGTCATCGTCGATCGATTAACCAAGTCAGCGCACTTTATTGCCGTTAAAGTCACTTGGAGCGTCGACCGCCTTGGTCAGATATATCTTGATAAAATAGTTAGGGATGGACGGTTCGTGTCACGCTTCTGGTGTAGCCTTCACTCAGCGTTGGGACCAAGTTGAAGTTTAGCTCAGCTTATCATCCTCAGACCAGCTGCCAAACAGAACAGGTGAACTAGATTCTTGAAGACATGTTACGACTCTGTGCGATCGACTTGAAGTCAAGCTGGGACGTTCATCTACCGTTGGCCGAATTTACATATAATAACAGCTACCAGTCCAGCATCCAAATGGTACTGTATGAAGCTTTGTACGGCCGAAAATGCAGATCGCCCATTTGCTGGGATGAAGTCGGAGAACGGCAGATACTTAGCCCAGAACTGGAAGAGCAGACTGTACAAAAAGTTAAACTGATACGAGAGATATTGAAGATAGCACAGAGTAGGCAGAAGAGCTACGCCGATACCCATTAACGAACCCTTGAATTCCTGGAGGGCGATCACGTGTTTTTGAAAGTCATACCTATGCGTGGAGTCATGAGATTTGGAGCCAAGGGAAAGTTGAGTCCAAGATTTGTCGATCCTTTCGAGATATTGAAACGACTCGTCCCAGTAGCTTACCAGATTGTATTGCTGCCAGCACTGTCGGACGTGCACAATGTCTTCCACGTCTCTCAGTTGCGAAAGTACGTGTACTACTAAAATCTGCTCTATTAGCGACGTTAGTAAAAACATCGCTAAATTTTGCAAATTAGCGACGTTTACGTAAAATGTCGCTAATCGTCGCTATTAGCAACAAAAATAGCGACGTGCTAGCTATGAATATTAATTAAATGAGCTTTTCGTCGCTAAACGTCGCCATTACGTCGCTAATAGCGACGAATTTAGCGACGTTCCTCACAACGTCGCTAATTTTTAATTAAAATTCTCCCCCACGATTTATTTTCCCCCATTTTCACTCTCTCTCCTCACTTTCCCCTCCGGCGCGGCGGACTCTCCTCCTTCTCCGTTACGTAACTCCCCTCTTTTTCTATTTTGGTTGTGGGTGGTTGGGGGGTACGGGTGGCTCGGAGGGGGGGCTGGAGGGGTGAAGGCGGTTAGGGGTGAGGAGGGGGGGCTGGACGGGGAGGGTTAGGGTTCGGGTTAGAATTGTGGGTGGTAGGGGAGGGAGGGGCAGGGGGGCTGAAGGGGGTTCGGGTAGGGTTAGGGGTGGTGGGGGAGAGGGGCAGGGGGGTGAGGGGGGAGGTTGGGGGAGGGAAGGGGGGCTGGGGGAGTTCGGGTTAATGTTAGGGGGATGGGGGGAGGGGCAGAGGGGTGAGGGGGGCTGGGGAGGGGAGGCGAGGGGAGGGGGGGGTGAGGTTTAGGGTTGCATATCATTGCATATGATGCCGATCCGATACTGCCGATACCGATTTTGTTTGGAATATCCCGATCCGATACTGATCGATACCCGATACTGTGCGATAATTTACTAAAAGCATGTAAAAGAGGAAATCTTATCTATCGTATGTAAAGGAATCGATAAGGGTGACTCTATTTCACTCAATTTCAAAAATTCAATAATTTACTAATAATTATTTGTTTTCCGACACCGAAAAATCTGATACTCCGATTCGAAACCACCGATAGTGCCGATACCCCTGATCCCGATGCTCATAGGAATGGTCCGATAACGATTCCGTTACCGAGATTTTGAACCTTGGTTAGGGGTGTTTCGGTGCCGACCGAACAAGCCTATCGTCCCGTTCCGACGTCCCGAACCCTGACCCTAGCTAACCCTAACCCTAACCCTAACCCGAGCCACGTTGCGGATGATTAGATACGTCTCTGCTCCCTTGTGCGGTAACAGGAGGGCACCCGAATTCGTTCCACTCGATGCCCCCGAGTCACGGCCGTACGTCGGCTCGTCGGGTTTGACGATGGGCTCGGGTTAGGACCTTCTTGCTGCTCGTAGGATGGGGGGTCTGCTGTTCGAGGTGGGGCCCCGAGGGGGCTTGCAGTATATATGTATGTATGTATGTAGTATATTCGTTTCAGTTTTGAAGTTTATTCATATTTGCAGATATCTAGAAATGGCTGTATCCATGTATCTGTGAGACAGTTCGTGGATGTACAACCGCATTCGAGATGACAGGTGCGGTGTGAATGCATCACCGGAGTAGAACAATTCTTCAAATTTGCGAAGGCATTTTCTCAATCCATGGACGGCATGGACATTAAGTATCCGTGTGCAAAATGTCAGAACATAAAGTTTCAACCAGAATTGGATGTGATGTATCACTTATACACAAAGGGTTTCCTTCCGAATTACTACTAGTGGACCGTACACGGAGAGCTTGTACCTTTAGCATTCCAAGTGGAGCCTTATGTGGAGCCTTATATGAATGTCCACAACAGAACTGGTGTCGACAACGAGTACGTGAACATGGTCTTCGACGCTGCGGGGCCTAGTTTCGATCCATACAATCGTAACGCAGCTGAGGAGACACCGAATACCGATGCCGCGAAGTTTATAGAGTTGTTGGAGAATGCAAGAACTCCTTTATACTCTGGTTGTGAGGGCCAATCACCGTTAGAGGTGATCACTCGGCTCTTGAGCATAAACTCTGACTTTAACATGTCGCAAGAATACTACAATAGAGTACTCGAGTTGATTACATATATCTTGCCGGAGGGTGCCAAGTTACCGAAAGACTTCTATCACTCTAAGAGGATGGTGAGATCCCTCTGGATGGGATACGAGAAGATCGATTGCTGTCAGAACAGATGCATTCTTTACTACAAAGATCACAAGGATGCAGAAGTGTGCAGATTCTGTGGTGCTGTTCGCTACAAGCCAACTGGTGCATGCAAGTCTAGAAGACCGACTGCTTCAATACATTACTTGTCGTTGATGCCGTGGTTGCAGAGGTTGTTCATGATGAAAGAGACTGCCGAAAATATGAGTTGGCACAAGCGACAACAGACCGAAGGAGTGTTGGATCACCCATCTGATGGAGAAGCGTGGAAGCACTTCGATCGAGCATATCCTAATTTTGCTTCTGATGCGCGTAATGTAATGTTGGGGCTCTGCTCTGATGGTTTCACCCCATTTGGACTTTTAGGCTCCCGATATTCATGCTGGCTGGCCGGTTTCATCCCATTTGGACTTTCAAGCGGTAAGTAAAATTGTTGCATTTAATTTGTTTAAATTTATTATAAACTTATTTAATAAATTTTAATTTCTATTTTACAAGTATTATCCCTCACCGGTTGGTGGGTACATTCCTGCGGCAGAACTACGGGGGGCCCTGGATCAACTGGAGGGATGTCCCGGCCGATAAGAAGGCATTCTGGTTTGAGCACTTCTCGGTACGTAAAAGTTTATTTTCTTTTAACATTTAATATGTTATGTTATAACTTACGTACTACTATGATTTTTTCAGCGGACTTACTTCTTTCCTCTCCACCGCGTCGTTGCTGTCGAGTCTATTTTTTCCAGCATCGCCAGCAAGCTTATTAGGGATGCAATCCTCGACCAAAAGGATTGCGAGCCCCGGGGAGAGCGGATTCAGGGTTGGATCTCTGCCGCCGATTGGGTACGCGGCAATGAAGAGAAGATTCGAGGAGGGAACCTACAAGAATAAGTCCGCAAAGAACAAAAGAGCACGACAAGTGGGGTCGCAGTGGTGTGGTGGGTCACGATCCATCATGGATTTCTTCACTCATATGGTACATATCTCGCCGTATACCCATAATTAATACTTTGTAGTAATATATTTCTTTCAACTTAACTGACAAATCATATAGTAATTTCGTAATATGTTGACTCGGGAGAGGACCCGAATATGGTGACCTTGTTCCTCGCCACGCACACGAAGGGAGAGCGGTTCATCGACGACAAGGCCCGGGACACCTACGTAAGTTTTACTTAATGCTAGTTCATTACTATTAATTTTTAGTTACGTAGAGAATTCATATAGATGTTATTTCTAGGCCAAGTTTTTAAGGCTTAGGGAGGTCGGGTCGACACAGTCAGAGGGAGCTGGAGCTAGCACTTCCCAGCAGCCCCGGCCGCCAAAGCTCAGTCAGATGACGAGCTGTGGATGAGGGCCGTTGGTGGCATGCATAGGGGTACGTAATATGGTACGAGCTCCTATGGTGCCTTCATTGCGTCACAGGCCTCTAGGACCGCCACTAGTGTGCCCGACACCGCACAGACTGAGGAGTCGCTGTTAGCCCAACATAGTATCGATGTGCAGATCGCAGCTCTGCGTGATGAGATGCTGCAGAGGATGGCGGCGTCGCAGTCGCAGCCACAGTCGCAGCCGCAGCCGCATAAGGATGATCCTGCGCTCATCTCATATTTTGAGAGGCTTGAGGAGACGACTGAGAAGCTGCGACAGATTTCTTGCGCTTCGCAGGAGACTACGCAGCGGTTGGTCGAACAGATGCAGCAGTTCCGCGAGATGGCTATGAAGCGACCGTCTGGTACGTCGGGAGCATCGTCTACATCCGGCGGTGCACGGAAGGACATGCTCGTCAGCCTGTCATCGGAGGAGTATCAGACGATCCTTGCGTTACGGCGACAGTCATCTGGTGGCGCTCCTCCTCCAGCTCCAGCTCCAGGCAATCAATAGTTTTGTTTTTCCATTTTCAGACTTTGTACTTTATATTTTTTACTTTGTACGTATTTGAGGATATTGGACTTTGTTCTTTATATTTGTACCTTATATTATTCGTTGAAGATATTATTTTTTTTATATTTTTTGTTTATTCTGGATTGTATTGTGCGTGCCGGTGTTGAGTGTTCCACCGAAGGGGTCGGCGAACCCAGGGATTGGATTCTGTATTTTGGATTGGATTGGATTGGATTCTGTATTTTGGATTGTACATTTGTATTCTAGATTCTGTATTTTTTTCTTTACTTTTTTTTCAATTTAGCGACATTTTTAGCGACGTTTATATGCGTCGCTAAAATTTAGCGACGTTTCTATATGTCGCTAAAGACGTCGCTAAATTGCTAACGTGGCAAATAATCTGATGTCACCACATCGTCGCAAAAACGTCGCTAATGTGTCGCTAATCGGCGACCACAAGGAAACGTTGCAAATAACGTCGCTATTTAGCAATGTTATGACCGTCGCTAATTTACGTCACCATAGCGACGTTTTGCGGCATTTTTTCGATTAGCGACACACTTTTTTTGGCGTTTCCAGGACGTCGCTAAAAATGCCGCTACTTAAATTAGCGACATTTTGGCCGAGTTTAGCGATGTTGATAAACGTCGCTAATCTGACAAATTTTTGTAGTGGTGCACGATCCGAGCCATGTGGTAAACTTTGGTCAGCTAAATCTGCAGGCAGACTTATCGTATATTGAAGAGCCTGTGCAAATTGTGGAGAGCAAGGATAAACTGCTTTGAAATCGTTCCATCCCTCTCGTTTGAGTGCTCTGGAAGAACCATGCGGTCGAGGAGTCGACCTGGGAATAGGAGTCGGAGATGAGGGAAAAGTTCTCTTCTCTATTTTTCTAGCGGTAGGTTCTTTTCTTAAGTTTCGAGGATGAAACTTTTTCTTAGTTGGTTATGGTGTAGTGCCCCGTCCCTACATCATGCCCCGTTCTCCATCCATGGGGTACGCGTAAAAAGAACACTGTCGCTATCGATTTGGTCGGAACCGATAGGTCGGGGATCAATCGAATCGGTCGAACGGGAACGATTGAATTAAGATCCTTTTCTCGTTATGGAAAGGCTTCTTCGAAATCAAGTCCCATATTCAGCGGGTTGTGCCTCGATGATAGACTCTGCGGCTGAGTCGGAAGAGACCTCCCATTGCTCTGCTTTTCATGCCGTACTTGCTTCTTTGGCTTTGGTTTTCTGAATGCATTTTCTTGAATGTGTTTGATAATTTTCATGGCTTGCATTTTTGAACTTGCATTTACATATCGAACTACTTGAATAATACAATATTCAAATTGGTTGCTTGTGCGATTTCAGGTAATCGTTTAGGTGACGACTAGCACGACTAACAAGTCTCTCGCCTCGAACAAAAATTAAGGTGAGTGGCTAACCCTTCTCTTCTCGAACCCCTTCTTAGTTCAATCGATAACATTAATATGAATGAAATGACAGATGTAAGGGCACGGATACGTCTACTTACCTTATAAAACTGTGTTGAACAAAAGCTTGACTCGTCGAACTAATAGAGGTCACGACAAGGCGGGACACGATAAAATGATTGAGTTCTAAAAAATATAGACCATGCCTTAGTAACTAATTATTCTAACACGGTCATGGACAACTTGTCGACAAGGTAAAAGTTTCCTCGAGTGGCATTCCAGGACCACGGGACTGTTTCGGCCTAGGAGGAAATACGGTATAGCTGTGCTGGATGATAGCACGGGTCAGGTGGGGACTTTCAGCGGGGCTCACTACTTGCATTGAAAGGGCCCCGACAAACAAAGCTATAAGTCCAGGATGGCTTGTGGTGTCAGTGACCAATCACACATAAATTGCACACGCTATGCTAGCGATAACAATTGACATGGAAGAACATGGTAAGTCTCAAATTACACGACACGCTCTGCCATGGGTAAGTTCTAGCGTAGCTTACATTATGCTTGTCATATGCTTTTCTGAAATTCACTAGGATGGTTAGAAAGATTCACCAACTAAATCATATAAACTCTTCAACCAAATGAGAGCACGGAACTTAATTTGCCATGCACCAGTACAAAGTATAATATACTGATCCTCGCTCTCCACACAGGTACCCCGAACCAAAAAAGGCGTGCAACTTAAGCTCAAGGCGACGTAAGCATATTGAAGCCTCGTCCGTGTGTTGAAGGCTTGTTTTGAATCCTTTTTGAAGACTCACATTCAGTCCAAGAAGAAATGGCGTCTCGACTCCCCATGATTCCAGGTCCTTGGGAATGTTTTGTTTGTAAAAGGGGATGTAATGTATGGAACGACTATCTCATCAGCGGTCATTTTGTAATTGAGTCATGTTGTAGCCCACACGGAAATGATTATGATGGAGTCAATGTAAATGATATTTATTATCAATGAAAAGAAAAGTTCCATCTATTTCAAATGTGTCATTCAACTTCTCTGTGTACTCTATTTTGATGTTGTGTTTCGGATAACCTTATGACTATGCCTTGTGCGATCGGAACTTAGTTTCGCACGGCATCACGTCCGAGGGACGACTATCGATTCTACGGAATCGGGGCGTGACATCTCTTCCCGCCCTACTAGCCCGGACCGGCCCGACCCGATTTGAGTGCGGGTCCAGGCTCGGTTCGACCGGTTTTTTGAATTGTTTTTGGTTTGTAACCGTTGGGGGTGTAAAAGACCAAACTAACCCAGATTTAATGGCTATTTTTTTAACGTTGGAAGGATATTTTGGTCATTTTGTTGAAAATGACCAAAATACCCTTATAACCACTCTTTTTTGGGGGTAAAATATGTCATTTTGCCCCAAAAAATCTACAAATAGACCAAAATTTTAAAAAAATTATACACAACCATTTCTTTTCTCTCTTACAAATTATTGAAGTTAAGGAATTTTGTGAAAATTAAACAACAAGTTTCTGGGCTTTGAAGTACAACTTCCTGGAGGCCAAAGTGCAGTATTCTCCGGCTTTCAAATTCTGCAAAAATCCTTGGAGTTTCACATCTCTTTCCGAAGTGTACCATCCATGTAATTTTAATTTAGAGAAATTTTTTCATTTTTTTGGGTACTTTTTGAGTTTTTTGGGATAAGTTTAGACTTTTTCTTCTCTCTCTCTCTCTTTTTGGTAGATAACATTTTCTGCAAAATTAAATTTCAAAACTATGGATGCTACTGGTTCTAACCACCCTTACGGAGATGATTCACAACAAAATTTTGCTTATTATAATAATTTATTTGAAAACAATCCTATTCCAGATTCTGTGCCACAGACACAAATGTCATCTCTTGAAGTAAAGGGCATAGCTACAAATGTTATAACTAGGAAGAAATCAGTTTTATGGCAATATTATAAAAAAATATATGTCATTGATAGTGAGGGCACACCGGTTTTAGATCCCAAAAATCAAAAACCAATTCCTAAAGGTGCACAATTTAAGAAATTAGAAAAATATTTAAGTAGAAAATGAACGATGGCAAGAGCACATTGAAAATACACTATGACACTTGTCATGGTAAAGACACACTGCAAGCCAGGCAGTCACAGATAAGCCTGGATCCAGAAGGACCTTCTGTAGGTAATTTTATCAATTCTGATGCTCGTAACAAAATCGAGCTAACAAAATTTCTTACTTATGATGAGCTACCTTTCACATTAGGGGATAGTAATTGGTATTATAACTATGCTAGCGGTTCTCTTAACCCATGTTTTAATAAAGTTTCTAGAACGATTAGTAGAGCATAGGCTATTAAACTATTTTGAAAGGAAAGGACAACTTTGAAGCAAAACTTCATAAATACTAACTTCTGATATATGGACTACGAAATAAAACTATGCGTTTATTTGTATCACGACACATTATATAGATCCAAAGTGGATGTTGCAAAAATGTATTATTTGTCTACGGCATTTAGATTTTTTACATACCGGTTCTGTAATTGGTGGAGCCATCATGCAAATTTTACGTGAATAAGATATTCACAATAATTTTTTTTCTATTTTTCTTGATAATGCTATTAATAACACTTCTTGTACTGGTATTTTAACTTCATAATTTTTACCTATAGTAGAAGGACGACTGTTTCATGTTAGATGTGCTTGCTATATTATTAATTTAGTTGTACAAGAATGTCTTCAATTTTTTCATGTAAATTAAGACACTCTGAGATTGTGTATACAAAGTTTAAACCAGTCTCCAAGTAGACAACAAGCTTTCAAAATTTTACGTTACCATTTAGTTGACAATTTTTTTTTTTTGTCAAAAACTGTACATTTTTTTATAACTTAGTTGACATTAATAAATTTATGTTACAATTTATTTCTACAAAAATCAAAAATTGTCCAAAATTGTATATTAATTTATGTTAAGATTAATAATTTTTTTCAGTTTTTATGTTACAATTTATGTTACAAATTTAGTTATAAATTTTCTCTTTTATGATTTTTTTTTGGGTTTTCCTAACCCGAACTGGAGCGACCGGTCCACCGTTGAACCGGCCCGACCCAGGCCCGGTCCAGGCCTGGCCCGACCAAAGTGGGCCTCGGGTCCGGGCTAGGTCCAGCCATCCCCCTTCCAGGATAGCCCGACTCGGCCCGCTGTCGCTTACGGTCTGAGCCCGACCCCGACCGAGCCTGGTCAAACCCGGTTTGACCTAGGCCCGGCCCGGCCCACCCAACACCTTGATATATATATATATATATATATATATATATATATATATATATAGTGTATAATTTTTTTTGTGTGTATATATATATATATATATATATATATATATATATATATATATATATATATATATATATATATATATATATATATATATATATATATAAAGAGAGAGAGAGAGAGAGAAAGGGAGGTGAGGTGCCACCCTTTGGGTGGTGGATATTTGTCACCCCCCTATGCTATCATCATGCACCGAAAAGTGTACAAGTGCATGATGATAGCATGGGGGGTGACACATAGCCACCTCACCGTGAGGTGGCACCTCACGTTGTCACAACCCGCACCTAGTGTAAGGGCACGAGACCGTGGGTACGTCCAGCCTACGCCGCAGTGTCGGTGGTAGAACGCTGTCCTAGGTCTCAACAATAACTAAACACAATATATTGTACCTATCCAATATAGATATACTCTCCAAACAGAGGACAATCTCAGAAAGATACAACTCAATCAAAAAGCTAAAGATGAATAACAACACAATTTTTGGATAGTAGGATATCAAGTGCGAAACAACCATAATAGAAATAAGTTAAGTGTTATCATTACATCCCAAGTGAGAAGTACTATGTATATACAGCTCATGAAAGATAACTAAAACAAGTCAGACAATATTCGAGCAATCTATCCTAAGCATTACTGGCGCCTCCTCTAGGCCAGCTGGATCTTCCAAGTTCTCTGTAATGTTTTCTCAACATATCCAGTCAGAATTGGAGCGAATACATAACTCTGAAAGCAGTTCCAATGTATGGCTGGAAATATAGAACTAGCAATAGAATATAATACATGACGTGCTATAAAAGAAGTACATGAATACAAGAGATATAGATAAGTAAACTGAGTACATGAAATAGAATAGAGAATCTATGAATTGTAAATAATATAAGTGTTTCAGAGCACAAGATGGTTATGTGATCGGTTTAGGTTGTACACGATTATTCTACGGTAACTCGATTATACGTGAATGCATAATCGACATGTACATGATTACATTAATGGAATTTAATCACATAACCACTTCTACTCTCCCTTAATCCAATCAATACACAAGGATCCGATCAAGTTATATTACATACATGATTGTTAGTTTATACATGAAATACATGTGAGAACATGGGAGTACATGAGAGCACATGAAAGCACATGAACGTACATGAGTGCACATGAATGTACATGAATAATACGAATACAAGGAGTACGTCATGTACATGAACATAAAATATTCGATACACCAGTTAAGGGGATAACATCTCATGACAAGATCCATATAGTACTGATCCATGCTAACAATGTGTCAGCATCAAGTAAAGTAGTCTAGTGCAGGCAATATAAATACTATCATGAATGAAAACTAACAGAGAATGTACTCGCCTGATATCCTGAGCAGAAGATGCGTATCGGTATCCAAACTAGAGTCACAAAGTCCTATTATGAGAATTACAAGTTACAAACTGTTCTAGATAGACAATTGATTAAAATAATGATATCTACATGCTGCTAGGCCTTTTAGGTTAGAAAGTCAAACTTGGGTCAACTCTAGTCAACTATAGCTAATTGGTCAACATTGGTCCTTTTCCTAATCTAGGGTTTTGTCTAAAAGGGTTACTTAGTGATACTAGGCAACTTGGTATCAACCAAATAATGTCCTATAATAGACTCACCTATAATTCTCCATAGACATATCAAGCCACTCCTATCTCATATACATATATCATAAGCACACACATCATATTGTATATCTACAAGTTAAATACATATATATATATATATATATATATATATATATATATCCCAATCTCTACATCTAACTCCAACTCATAACCCTATAGAGTATATTACTTAACCTCCCAAAGAGATACATGAAGGAATGGTATGCTAAAGTCATACCCCACATGGTATCAGTCATAACTCAAGTATATATGCATATATACTCATATGACTGCCACAATTGGAATGTAACACACAAGGGCAGCAATATGTGTAAAACCCCAAAATTTCTACTATAATTTTTTTTAAATTAATTTGGTATTAATTTTATATTTGTAATTGTACGTTGCGTACGAGTTCGCGATATTCGTATTTGTACGTCACGCGCAAATTACGTTTTGTATTTGCTCGTCGAATCCGAATATGTGCGAGGTACATATATTTGAAAATTATTTTTTATAGAAATATAGCTTTCAATACTACATGATAAATAATATATTTTGCTTGAAATCGTAAAAGGGCGCCACAATAGATTTTTTTTCAAATTCGTATCATTTCATATGTCGTAAAGTATATTTATTTATTATACAAATATAATGGTGGCTTTGAAAACTATGTTTTGAGGCAAATATTCTTTTGCATATGAAGTACATGGATTTAAATAATTTTCAAAATTTTTAAATACTATTATTTTATTATTTGGAAAAAGTTATTTTTAAATTTGTTTATTATGAATAAATTGGTATTTGCTTTTATCAAAAAGTTTTCAAATTTAATAGGAGGATTTATCTAGTTTAAATCTATTGGAAGATATTCCTTTTGATTCAAATGTGATTTAATTAAATAATAGTATTATCTAAACGGGGTTTAAATTAATCCAAATTCTTATCCTAATGGGAATTCCCACCTCCTATAAAAGGAGAGGTACTCCTCCATGTATTTCTACCATTCACAAATTCCTCCAAAATTTTATCCCAACATCGTGCATCGTGTCCGTGTTCCCTTCCCCATCCACTATGTGTTTTATTGTACAAATACATTTTCTCCACCCCGGGTTCGACAGATCCGAACCTCTGTCTCCGTCGTGTCAGACACACCCGACACGACTCATCAAAACTCAACCCTAAATCTATCGCTGTCTGCAAAGCTCGTCGCCTCCGTCACCAGGAGCACCACCCCTCACCGACCCCTATCCTCCCCAAATCTCCTCCACGCCACCACCGCCCATCATCGCCGCCCGACTCCAACCTCTATCACCGTCCTCCGAACTTCATCCATCACCGCCAGTACCACACACGCCGCCGTCGCAAAAGCAACCCCACATCACCACCAACAGCCGCCCACCGCCACTACCACCAAAAATCTCCAAAACCCCTAAATAGAAATAAAGTACTGGCCCTAACCATACCTCGGCGAGCTATGCGTGAGCCGCCGGCATGTTGTTTTGGAAGCCGTCGCTCAGTTGCGCTGTCACCACAACGTGGTCGAGATGCGCCGTTCCGAGCCGCCTCGCCGCGTGCGTACATCCCCGACCTCACCCCTCTTCCTTCACCACTCCGACTTCCGCTCACTAGCGCCGGAAATCTCCGCCGACGGTGGGACTTCTCCGCCCACACGTACTCTGGTCAGGTGCGCCCCACTGGAGCAGCGCGCGCACCAAAAGTCGCCGATGGGACTCCCCCTCTCGGCGGCCATCACACTCTCCGCCACGGATCCGCCCCGCCGTGCCGGCCGCCGCCTCCTCCAGCCGGAGTCCGCGCGCCTCTTCTCCTTCCGGTAAGACCCTTTCTTCCGTTCCCTCTCCTCAAACTAAAATTTTTCACAGCTCTTTTCTTTCTCTTCCTCTCTTCCTCTCTGTACGATTTAAAAGGGAGAGAGCAGTTGATATTTTTCTCTCTCTGTACTCTCCCACTCTCTCTCTCTCTCTTATATTAATTCCACCCCAAAGAAGCAGCAGCAGCACATGTTCTGTGTATTTACGCAATTTTTTTTCTCTTTCTTTCTTTCTTTTTTATTTGTAATTGCTCCTAAGTATAAACCTTTTTGTATGATACCATATAATTATTAGTTGTATTCTATTATAAAGTAGTGGATGATAACAGTAATATTATATACTTATATATTTTTTTTATATATGACCAGTCAATAACATTATTTGATTATTACTATTTTGTTAAGAATATTTTCATTTCTAAATTTTTATTAACAAAATAAAATATTGGAACTTGATCCTATAAGTAAAGCAAAATTTTGGTTTCAAATCATAAGTATATGGTACTTAGCTTTTGACCAATTTTTTTTTTAAATATTTTCCTTAGCAACGGATTGCCTATATTTTCAAGGATTACCTAAAACTATTTACTAGTCAAAATATATTCTTCAAGTATTATAAATGATTTATTTGGATTCCAAGTATTTATTTAAAACTATTTTCTTAACTAATAAGTATAACATTTAAGGTATTATGAATATTTTCTATAATAGTTTTATTCTACAAAATTCCTTCAATCATCAATCCTGATCACGACTAATCTTCCTAATTTCTTGTGGATTCGGACCATGTTTGCAACTGCCTCGGCTACTGGACATTCGTGACTTTTCAAGACATTGTGCCACACCAGGCGATATACCAGGCAAGACACCTTGCCACTACTGTTTAAATTTCTTGCTCAATAACATGCATGTTGTATTTATTTTCAACTCATTCTTTTTAATTATATGTAGATGCAAATTACTATATTTTATGCAATTGATTTAGAGTTAAGGGACCACCGTATGTTTAAGTGCATCTCATAAACTGTCACGAAGTGCCACGGGTTGTGTGTGAGTTGTGAGTCGTATATAGATACGGACTTGCGTACCGACCATACATCGGTGCGTACAGGCCGTACGTTAGGATATAACTGCCAATGGATTGTATAGAAGACTTGGAAGTTATTAAGGATTAAACAGTGTCGTGGAGTCGAGACATGTATAGTATCATGGGGAGGGGGGAGACAGTTATTAGCGTAGGGGCTACATGTTCAGTACATACATAGATTTGGGCCGATAGTGTCTCGTATGAGCGCTACTTACTGTCCCGGGGCCGATAGTTCTCGTATGAGAGCTACTTTCTGCCCATGGTCGATAGTGTCTCTTATGAGCGCTACCTACTACCACTCTCTCTCCATCTATGCTGAACACCTAAGCTCCTGCGTAGAATATTGTCTTCTCAAAGTATATATCATATAGAATGGTTAGGAACCTTTACGCATGTATATTTTCTATTGAGCTCTTATTGGCATGATATTATGTGTCTTGTTACGTCCCTCTGAGGACCTGGTTTTTCCCCAGGTGTATGTTCATGTTTTCTGCAGGTGTTATAGCTAAGGTCATCCTTCCTTCGTGATGATTGCTCTTGGACTCGCCATCGCTCTCGCTTGCTAAATTCTTTCCTTGTATATTTTTTCATATTTAATTTGGTTGGTAATGGACTTTGTCTCCGTCCAACTATTGTGAAACTCAAAGTTACTTTATATCATTATTTATCTTTGTGGATAAGATTTAGTGACTTGGCTTTCTACATTTACAGCTTATGTATACATACGACGGTCCATATACTTCGTATGTATAGAGCTGGCATGATACGTATCTAGTCTCAAGTATTTGGGACTGGGGCGTTACATGTTTTTGTGGTGGCCCATGCAGGTCCAGTTTGCCATTTCGGTTACATGACTGTACCAAACGGGCCTGCAATATAGGAATAGAGTTTAGAATCTCATCCACCTACTTGACATCCTTTCTTGACTTCAAATTTTGAACTCTCGTTCGCCCTCCTTGATTGCATCTTGCTTGACTCCTTCTACCGTAAATTCTTAGTTTCGTGCTTAGTGACAATTAGAAAGATGACTACACTCGTATATGCTCATAGGTCAAACACATGGCTAGAAGTTTTACCTTGACAATTAGTATGCATTGAGGTCTTATTTGTGTATAAAAGCATTTATTTTTTCTAGAAATTTGATCTTAAGGATTAGTTTATTCCAAGTTGGGTAGTAGTATATTGCCGCCATCAAAAGGATAGTTTAAATTTTATTTTTACAAGGTGGTATACACAAGAGGATAGCTAGATCGAGAAAACAAAATTTTCATGAATTTTGAAATTATGATTTAGTTATGATTTATTAGGGATATGGAATCAATTTGAGAAATATCTTGAGTTTTTATATTGTGACACTTGATTTACGGTTAACTTTAAGTTTGGATTATAATATGTAAAGTTTATCTCGAGATTATTTAAAGAGTTTAAATTATAATTTTGTAGACGACTAGAGAGACGAAAGTTTAGAAGAGAGAGAACTTGAGGTTTTAAATTGCGCGCACGATGTATAAGTTATTTAATTTTGAGTTGAAGAGATGATGGTAAAAAAAATTGTTTAAATACTTGAAGGATAAGAAGGCGACTTTGAAGGAGAAATTTAAATTTTAATTTGTGTCATGTGATCTATGATTTAAAAAGTTAATTAGATTTCGAATTTAAAGCCTTATTATGGATATTTGAAATTTTGGTAAAAAAAAGGGATTTAATTTGAGTTACATGATTTACGATTGATGAAACGGGCTAAGAGTTTATCTCAAGGTACATTTGAGAATTGAAAAAAAAGGATTAAAAGTAATGGCTTATTATGAAAGTAGTAAAACTTTAAGTATGATTAAATGCTTGGAGCATCTTGAAATTTTATTTCGAAACTGTTGGGGGACTTGAAATTTGAAATTAGATCATATATTGGTAGAGGACCAAGAAGCAAGCAAGTCACCCTAATGGAATACAAGTATTCCTCATTAAATTGCCAAGATAGTTGTATGTACTCGAGTGTAGTTAAGTCATCTGCCAAACTATGTGAAGATATCTCAATCTTGACTCACTCGACATTTCCTCAAACCTAGAGTTTATCGTGACTTTCTCATACTCCATTTAAGTGGCTATCACATCTTTAGAAACTGTATCGCTAACTTATTTTACCTTGATTTACTCGAATCTGAATTATCTTATTTCGTGCCTTAGCTTGGTCATTTATTTTTGAGCATTGATCATTATCCCATGAACCCCCACTTTCTATTTTAAATTCTTTTGTGTCCTTTACCGTGACTTGGGTATTTGGAGCACAACACTAGACTTTTCCATCCCACAAATTTTATATACAAGACCTAGACGAGCCCACCCTCATGTAGGTATATCACGTGCCACCAAAACACGCCTTCTTGTACTCTACTTTCATGATACGACTTTATGGGTCATAAATACTAAATCATAACCCTACCATGGTACCGATATACTTTTCGACCACAGATCGGGACTTAATCTTGACTCAATTTCTTCAAACCGATATGTGATTGTATTCTACTTAATTCCTTAAATGCTTAGCCTGTACTTATTGTTAACCCGTGTCTTTTATTTTTATCTTAAATTGCTTAGGCCCATAAAATTTTATTTATGTGCAAATTAGTATTTATTATTCAAACCCTTACCACAACTATGGAACCTAACCATACTCTTACTCTTTCCCCTGTTTGACTATCCCCTTTGATCATAAAACCCTTGTTTCTTATGATTCCCTTGAACGAAGATGAAAAATTTGATCTTGATACCCTTCAATTATGCATAGTTAGATTAGAAAATTTTATAGAGAAGATTAATGGTATAGTTTGTTAGGATGGTTACGCGACTACGAGATATAAAATTTGACATAAGATGAAAAGGGCGGAATGTGATTTTGTTGAAGAGATGATATAAGCAAAGGTGATCTCTCAATCCAAAAAAAAGGAAGAAGAAGAAGAAGAAGAAGAAGAAGAAGAAAAGAAAGGCAAGTACCGATGCAACTGTTCATTAGATAATACGATATGGATTTGATTGATTTTCGAGGTTAAAGAGATATTGAAGAGTAAAACTTTCTAAATCTTTGATGTTAAGGAAAATAAGATATGTAGATATGACGAATGTGAATATAAAGTTCATGATTGAGATGGAAATTAATTTTGCTTTTGACTAATTCAATTGAAAGTATACAAAATTTCAAGTTCCGAGGAAACGTAGTTGAAAATTTATATAGGTAGGCATGAAAGAGATTTCCAAGTAGTGACTTGTTGATTTTCTACTAAAAAAATATTGGATTTCAGTCATATGTTAAGGTTGAAAACTTTGAGTAGAAATAGAGATGAGTATTGAAGGTTATTGATAATTTTATTAAACTACAAAACTATGAAGATATCAACGCAAATTTAACTTTTGAAGATAGAGAATTGACTACTCATTTTGAGATTATACATCGATGTTATTGTTAATGAGACGTTTGAGGGTCTTCATGTATATGATCATCTTTTAAACTACATCTATTGTTTTTTTGCCTAGTTATATGAATTACCTGTTTCGGTGAACTCTGCTTCGAACTCCTCGTTCAACCATTTGATCATGATTCTATTCGAATAAACTCTTTCCAACCCCTTCACCCTACCTACCCTAATAATTCCTAAATTTCGAGGATGAAATTCCTTTAAGATGGGTAGGATGTAAAACCCCTAAATTTCTACTATAATTTTTTTTAAATTAATTTGGTATTAATTTTATATTCGTAATTGTACGTTGCGTACGAGTTCGCGATATTCGTATTTGTACGTCACGCGCAAATTACGTTTTGTATTTGCTCGTCGAATGCAAATATGTGCGAGATACATATATTTGAAAATTATTTTTATAGAAATATAGCTTTCAATACTATATGATAAATAATATATTTTGCTTGAAATTGTAAAAGGGCGCCACAATAGATTTTTTTTCAAATTCATATCATTTCATATGTCGTAAAGGATATTTATTTATTATACAAATATAAATGGTGGCTTTGAAAACTATGTTTTGAGGCAAATATTCTTTTGCATATGAAGTACATGGATTTAAATTTATTTTTGAAATTTTTAAATACTATTATTTTATTATTTGGAAAAAGTTATTTTTAAATTTGTTTATTATGAATAAATTGGTATTTGCTTTTATCAAAAAGTTTTCAAATTTAATAAGAGGATTTATCTAGTTTAAATCTATTATAAGATATTCCTTTTGATTCAAATGTGATTTAATTAAATAATAGTATTATCTAAACGGGGTTTAAATTAATCCAAATCCTTATCCTAATGGGAATTCCCACCTCCTATAAAAGGAGAGGTACTCCTCCATGTATTTCTACCATTCATAAATTTCTCCAAAATTTCATCCCAACATCGTGCATCGTGTCCGTGTTCCCTTCCCCATCCACTATGTGTTTTATTGTACAAATATATTTTCTCCACCCCGGGTCCGACAGATCCGAACCTCTGTCCCCGTCGTGTCAGACACACCCGACATGGCTCATCAAAACTCAACCCTAAATCTATCGCTGTCTGCAAAGCCCGTCGCCTCCGTCACCAGGAGCACCACCCCTCATCGACCCCTATCCTCCCCAAATCTCCTCCACGCCACCACCGCCCATCATCGCTGCCCGACTCCAACCTCTATCACCGTCCTCCGAACTTCATCCATCACCGCCAGTATCATACACGCCGCCGTCGCAAAAGCAACCCCACATCACCACCAACAGCCGCCCACCGCCACTACCACCAAAAATCTCCAAAACCCCTAAATAGAAATAAAGTACTGGCCCTAACCATACCTCGGCGAGCTATGCGTGAGCCGTCGACATGTTGTTTTGGAAGCCGTCGCTCGGTTGCGCTGTCACCACGGTGTGGTCGAGATGCGCCGTTTCGAGCCGCCTCGCCGCGTGCATACATCCCCGACCTCACCCCTCTTCCTTCACCACTCTGACTTCCGCTC
The DNA here is from genome assembly GCA_029216955.1 of Iris pallida. Taxonomy (NCBI): domain Eukaryota; kingdom Viridiplantae; phylum Streptophyta; class Magnoliopsida; order Asparagales; family Iridaceae; genus Iris; species Iris pallida. The sequence goes on along the minus strand of JANAVB010022623.1, from coordinate 44,203 downwards.
CTTAGAGCCGAAAATCTCCGCCGACGGTGGGACTTCTCCGCCCACACATACTTTGGTCAGGTGCGCCCCACCGGAGCAGCACGCGCAACGAAAGTCGCCGATGGGACTCCCCCTCTCGACGGTCATCACACTCTCCGCCATGGATCCGCCCCGCCGTGCCGGCCGCCGCCTCCTCCAGTCGGAGTCCACGCGCCTCTTCTCCTTCCGGTAAGACCCTTTCTTCCGTTCCCTCTCCTCATCTTCTTCAAACTAAAATTTTTCACAACTCTTTTCTCTCTCTTCCTTTCTTCCTCTCTGTGCGATTTAAGAGGGAGAGAGCAGTTGATATTTTTCTCTCTCTGTACTCTCCTACTCTCTCTCTCTTATATTAATTCCACCCCAAAGAAGCAGCAGCACATGTTCTGTGTATTTACGCAATTTTTTTTCTCTTTCTTTTTTTTATTTGTAATTGCTCCTAAGTATAAACCTTTTTGTATGATACCATATAATTATTAGTTGTATTCTATTATTAAGTAGTGGATGATAACAGTACTATTATATACTTATATATATTTTTTTATACATGACTAGTCAATAACATTATTTGATTATTACTATTTTGTTAAGAATATTTTCATTTCTAAATTTTTTAGTAACAAAAAAATATTGGAACTTGATCCTATAAGTAAAGCAAAATTTTGGTTTCAAATCATAAGTATATGGTACTTAGCTTTTAACCAAATTTTTTTTCTTCTTTTTTTAAAATATTTTCCTTAGCAACGGATTGCCTATATTTTCAAGGATTACCTAAAACTATTTACTAGCCAAAATATATTCTTCAAGTATTATAAATGATTTATTTGGATTCCAAGTATTTATTTAAAACTATTTTCTTAACTAATAAGTATAACATTTAAGGTATTATGAATATTTTCTACAATAGTTTTATTCTACAAAATTCCTTCAATCATCAATCCTGATCACGACTAATCTTCCTAATTTCTTGCGGATTCGGACCATGTTTGCAACTGCCTCGGCTACTGGACATTCGTGACTTTTCAAGACATTGTGCCGCACCAGGCGATATACTAGGCAAGACACCTTGCCACTACTATTTAAATTTCTTGCTCAATAACATGCATGTTGTGTTTATTTTCAAGTTGTTCTTTTTAATTATATGTAGATGCAAATTACTATATTTTATGCAATTGATTTAGAGTTAAGGGACCACCGTATGTTTAAGTGCATCTCATAAACTGTCACGAAGTGCCACGGATTGTGTGTGAGTTGTGAGTCGCATATAGGTATGGACTTGCGTACCGACCATACATCGGTACGTACAGGCCGTGCGTTAGGATATAACTGCCAATAGATTGTATAGAAGACTTGGCAGTTATTAAGGATTAAACAGTGTCGTGGAGTCGACACATATATAGTATCATGGGGAGGGGGAAGACAGTTATTAGCGTAGGGGCTACATGTTCAGTACATACATAGATTTGGGCCGATAGTGTCTCGTATGAGCGCTACTTACTGTCCCGGGGCCGATAGTTCTCGTATGAGAGCTACTTTCTGCCCATTGTCGATAGTGTCTCTTATGAGTGCTACCTACTACCACTCTCTCTCCATCTATGCTGAACACCTAAGCTCCTGCGTAGAACGTTGTCTTCTCAAAGTATATATCACATAGAATGGTTAGGAATCTTTACGCATGTATATTTTCTATTGAGCTCTTATTGGCATGATATTATGTGTCTTGTTACGTCCCTCTGAGGACCTGATTTTTCTCCAGGTGTGTGTTCATGTTTTCTGCAGGTGTTCTAGCTAAGGCCATCCTTCCTTCGTGATGATTGCTCTTGGACTCGCCATCGCTCTCGCTTGCTAAATTCTTTCCTTGTATATTTTTCCATATTTAATTTGGTTGGTAGTGGACTTTGTCTCCGCCCCAACTATTGTGTACTTGAAAAACTCAAAGTTGTTTTATATCATTATTTATCTTTGTGGATAAGATTTAGTGACTTGGCTTTCTACATTTACAGCTTATGTATACATACGACGGTCCATATATTTCGTATGTATACAGCTGGCATGATACGTATCTAGTCTCAAGTATTTGGGACTGGGGCGTTACAATATGTAACCCCCTAGCTGTTACCAAGGATTAAACAATGGATGACTGACCAAGGGAACAAAGGACAGAAAGTTAACTGGTACTTAAATGAACAGGGGCTTACAAAGCTAAAATACTGTCCAAAGATGGACAGATCTCCAAGACTTAACTTCATCCTACAAGAACTGAGCCACAAATATCTGAACAGAACAAGGGACCAGCAGGTGATAAGAGTTTCTAGGGAAGGAACCAAATATTAACTGAGTAACAAGGCTAAGGACAGAAATGTGTATATGGACTAGTCTTCTATTGACCTATACAAATACTCATGATTTAAGGAAATCTCATGGCTAATAATACCCACAGATCCAGATAACCAAGTGAAGGACAAGCACTACAAGAATTGAGACTACTATCCTATAAAGGCAGAACAAGGATAAATAGAGAATGCACCACAAGTGCAGGATAGAATCAATCAAGTTGGATAGGACATAAATATGAGTGAGGGATTTATACCTAGTGAAGGAAAACTAATACACTAATAATTGATATATATATATATATATATATATATATATATATATATATATATATACATATATATATATATATATATATATATATATATATATATATATATATATATCATCTAACTGAACAATAAGGTCATGGCAAAGTTTGATACTTAAGGTGTGGTCTGATACATGATTCAAACTTGTAGGATAGCACCTATATGTAAGACAGAACATTGGGTCTATATGTAGGGATGAACATGGAGTATATGTTGACTGAACAAGATATCAATAAAATAAACATCTATGGCAAATTGAGTCCCTCCTTCATGTTCTGATACCAAGGTCCAGATATCAGATTACCTCAAGGTTGTATCATAAAGGTATTGACACAATATGAAGTGCAGAGAAGAACACCTATATCTGGCATAACCAATTAGTTCCAACAAGGATACATGTGATACTGGACTAAAATGCATGCTAAAACCTACACAAGGTGAGTGAAGGACTACACATGTGGATTAAGTGGGCAGGGAAACTATTGTGATATGTGAACATCAGATGAGAAATAAATCAGAACTTTTAGGTGAACAATAGGAAGGTAGTGTAAGGAATGAGCTAAAAAGCCTATCTCTAAATCAAGTGGACTGTACAAAGGAGAACGGATTATCAAGGAAGTGGCTAAACTCATTAACTGATACTCTGAATGGAAAAATTGATACACAACAGAGTATTTGTATATCAATATAGCAGCATGACTGATGTATAATATAATGTCTGAACTTTATACCAAGATTGGACTTATAAGACAGAACATGGAATTGATAAAATGAAATGGGCTAACCAGTATGGCGACTGAGCATTTCGAAGGCAAGGGATGGATCAATACAAGGAAATGGGCTGTACCATGAAGTAGAACAGACACACTAAATTTTTAGATGACCCATATGACTGATGGATCATGTTATCAGTAGGATTGAATGATCTAAGTTATTGTCACGCCCCAGAACCAGAATACTGGAGAGCGGGGGAATGACTCAGCCAGCTACGTATTACGGGTAGATGAATACCGTATAATACGATCAATGCTGTCTAACCAGACGAGGGGGTGCATACTACATAAAGGTCTTACTATGGTCATTACACATCTATTGTCTCAATCATTCAAGCAAGGAAATAGAAATAGAGAACATGTAAGATAAAGCAGTAAGGCGTCCCAAACGCTCAGTCAAAATGTTCTTGAGATCTGGCTTTACAAAATATAGCCAGATGATATAGCAAGTATACACAATTGTTATCAGCTGCAGTCTGACTTAATTACAATCATGTAAAAGTAAGTACAAGATAATCCGACTAACATATCGGTGCCAAACGGCTAAGTAATAAGGTAAATAACAAAACGAGCGGTGAAGTAAGGAACCCACTCGAGTCCTCCTGCTATCATGCCTCTAGTATTGACCATCTTGGAGGTAGAAGTACGCTGGATCTTCGGGAACCAGCTCTAAATCTGGCCATACAAAACCAGAGAGGTTAGACCTCTAATAGCAAGTACCACAAGGAAGGACGATATGAAGAACATAAACCAGTAAGTAAAAGAATATAATGATAATAGATCTCTGCTTTCCACTAGGATTCACATCACATCACGACACTTCGAACCAACCTCCCAACCAAACAAGGACAGAAGTTGGCCCGTCATGTCCTGACATTCTGATCATCCCAGTTAGGTAACAGAGTAGTACAGTACACAAACAAATCATCTTGAACAGCCAATCAAATTCTACGGCTTGCTATTGTGGGTCTCAAGTTATCCTGGAATAATGCAATAAAGATTCCTCAGTTCTTACTATGTGCGAGCAAGGCTAGTCTATCCAGTCAATCATGTGCGCCATGCATGAATTAGACGAGTCCTAGCAGGACGCCCGTCAATATACAATATACCATAATAATAAAAGCAGATACTGTTCCCTGCCCGTGTGGCAGATCTACAGTATCCGTGGGAACTAGCCGGCCCGTCGGGTACTACTCGTCCCAAGGGGGCTGCCATGTAAGAACTCGGGAATCCATTCTCTCCATGCAATCATTAATTTATTTAACTTAATAGTCCCTACGTTGAGTGAAGTCCCATGCCGTGGATCATGGTCATTCAAATGAGTACTTTCGTACGGGGTACGATATGCACAACTCTACAACAATACCAGTGCGGTTAGGTTGCAGGTCTTACATAGCGTAATGCAACAATCAAATCTAACCACGATAATCATGTCTTGACCATAAAGTACACATGCTTCTTTTGTAGAAAATAAATAAATAAATAATTAAATAAATAGATTGAAGCCTGCATGTGCATGTATGTCAATATTTCGGGATCAGCCAGTCGATTTGCAATAGTTCATAACATGAACGTGTCTCATTCATTTCGTTCAATAAGACGACTAGCCAGTCTCTTAGTTCCAACTAGGAACGCATGATCAATTAGTCAAGATAACCATCGTCATTAATAGTGACAAGGCATGAAAGTCATTTAGCATTAAATAGGGTCGAGTCTATAACTCTCAAGGGTCAAGTTCCAGTCTCACTGGATATCCATATACCAATCCAGACATTTGGCACTAATACACAACCATAGGTATTAAAATATTAACATGCTAAGATTTCCGGGTTCATGCAAAAAAAAAAAGCGTAAGGATATAATAGGGAATTATCATGCTACTATTAAATGAATAAAATATAGAATAAATAAAAACTCCTAAATCAGGAAGTCATGCTAACAAGTCTAAGCTAAGTCCAAAAGTCACGCAAGAATCGTATGCGTGAAAAGTACGCTAAGTCTAGCCTGAATGAGTGAGCGTGAAAAGTGATACACGCTGGTAAGCATGAGCGTGAAAAGTGATACAAAATTCACGCTGGCTTAACGTGAAGTGAAAAGTCACGCACGCAAGCGCAGTGTGAAAAGTCACGCATGCAAGCGCAGCGTGAAAAGTCACGCATGCAAGTACAAGACGTGAGCGGGGAAAGTTACGCATGCAAACACAAAGATGGGAGCGTGAAAGTCACGCACGCAAGAGCAGCGTAAAAAGTCACGCATGCAGGCGCAAGGATATGAGCGTGACTGAAAATACACGCACACACAAAGTGAGCGTGACTGAAAATACACGCACGCAAGGATGTGTGCGTGACTGAAAATACACGTACGCAAGGATGTGTGCGTGACTGAAAATACACGCACGCAAGGATGTGTGCGTGACTGAAAATACACGCTGACACGTAAGAACGTGAGCGTGACTAAGAATACACGCGGACACGTAAGAACGTGAGCGTGACTAAGAATACACGCAAACACGTATAGACGTGTGCATGACTGGACTGATGTTTACGCGAGCACGTAAGAACGTGTGCGTGAAACATCTCCCAAACTCCAAGTCCCATGGAGCCTTGTTCCAGTGCCGGAAATACACGCTAAGTTGGTGGATCAAGAACCCATGAGCAGCCGAAATACTATAACTTAGATCTAGAGAAAACCAGCCGAAGAAATCAAAAATGCTAAGAACTAATCTCTCTTGGAATCACGAGAAGAAGGCAAATGAACTAAAAATGGGTGATTGAGAAGCAAGTTTGCACTTGCCTTCTCCTGCTGCTGGTAGGTGGTGGGGAGTAATGAGAGGAAGAAGAAGAAGTAATAGTGAGGATGAAGTAATGAGGAGAGAGAATGGAGAGGGTGGCTTTAAATAGGGGGAGTGGTGGTAGGTGGGGTATTGGGCCGGGTTTAAGGGGATCCAGCAAACCGAAACCCAATAATACTAAAGCAGCAAATAAAATACAGGTAATAAAATTGCAGAAATATAATTACAAAAAATAAAATTTACAGAAAATTAATTAATATGAAAATTTAAGAGCAGATAATTAATTAACATAAAAATTTCAAAGGAATTTAAATACAGAATACTACATGATAAATACTAAATAAATACTCATGAGTTGTATATGTATAAAAATACGTATTTCGGAAACGGGGAGTGACATCTCTACCCACCTTAGAAGAATTCCATCCTCGGAATTTCAAATCTAAGCAGGATAGAAACATCGGGGCTAAACTAATACAAGCAATTCTAGTGATCAAGCAATTCTAGTGAACAAGCAATTGTTTTTACCACATCAAAAGCAAGTACTATATATGTAAATCCATCAATCTACGATATCAAGTAGCTCTACCCATAAAGTGATAAGCATGAGAAATCAAGACAATCAAGGTATACAGAAAGAAATATACCTTGTGAGTCAAACAGGTGTGGATACCGTGATCGGATATCATCCTCACGTTCCCACGTTGACTCTCCCAAGGAGTGATGACCCCAAGCAACACGGACAAGATTAATTGTTCGGTTCTTGAGTATCTTCTCTCTTCGGTCTAAAATAGACACAGGCTGTTCCTCGTAAGACAGGTTGGTACCAACAACCAGCTCAGAGTGATCGAGGACATGGCTTGGGTCCGATACATACCTACGTAATTGAGATACATGAAACACGTTATGCACCTCTCATAACGAAGGTGGGAGTGATAAACGATAAGCAACATCGCCTATCCGATCAAGGATAACAAATGGGCCCACGTACCGCGGACTCAATTTCCCACGAACGCCAAATCTAATGACCCCACGAGTAGGTGAGATCCGCAAGAATACGTGGTCCCCAACAGAGAATTCTAATGGCCTACGATGCTGGTCCGCCCAATGACGATGCCGGTCTTGCGCAACTCGAAGTCGCTCTCTAATCCCTTTAACTACTTTAACCGTCTGAACAATCATTTCTGGGCCTAGCATCTTCCTCTCTCCGATATCATCCCATGCAAGCGGTGACCTGCACTTCTTACCATATAATGCTTCGAATGGCGCCATCTGGATACTGGCCTGATAACTATTGTTGTATGAGAACTCGACCAAGTGCAGGTGACTCTCCCAAGACCCTCCAAAATCTAGAGTACAAGCTCGCAACATGTCTTCTAAAGTCTGAATCGTTATTTTTGATTGCCCATCCGTCTGTGGATGGTAAGCCGTGCTAAATCTTAACTTGGTACCCAGACTATGATGTAAGCTCTTCCAGAAGTCTGATGTAAAGCGGGTATCTCGATCTGACATAATACTGACAGAGACTCCATGCTGCCTGACTATCTGTTGCATATACAACTCTGCCAACTTTTCTGTAGATTGCCCTACTCTGAAAGGAAGAAAGTGCGCTACCTTCGTAAGCCGGTCTACTATCACCCAAATAGCATCCTTACCACTTGGTGATCTCGGTAAACCGGTCACAAAGTCCATTGTAATATGCTCCCATTTTTATTCCGGAATAGAAAGCGGTTGCAATAACCCAGCTGGCCTCTGCTGTTCTGCCTTCACCTGCTGACATACCAAGCAACGGAAAACAAATCTAGCTATCTCTCTCTTCATTTCGTTCCACCAGAAATGTTGCTTGATATCTTGGTACATCTTGGTCCCTCCAGGGTGAATAAAATACTGAGAACTGTGAGCTTCTGTCATAACCTCATGTCTGATATCTCCACTAGGCACACATAAACACGATCCGAACCTAAGTGTACCATCTTCATGAATTCTTATCTCCTTCCTGAGCCCTGACTCACATTCTGCCCTAAGCTTCTGAATCCTTGGGTCCTGTGCCTGAGCTGCCTTGATCCTGTCTACTAAGTCAGATTGGACTTGCAGACTTGCTAGAACTCCTACATCACTAGGAAGTATAACTTCGATGCCCATCTCCTGAAGGTCTTCTAAGATATGCTTCTGTGCTGTCAGCATAAATGCGCCGCCTCTCCTGCTAAGAGCGTCTGCTACTACATTAGCCTTGCCTGGATGATACTGAAGCTCCACGTCATAATCCTTAATCAACTCCAACCATCTTCTCTGCCTCATGTTTAGTTCCTTCTGGGTAAAGATGTACTTCAGACTTTTATGATCTGTGTACATCTTCACTCGGTCACCATATAAGTAATGCCTCCATAGCTTCAGAGCAAACACTACTACCGCTAACTCTAAATCATGAGTTGGGTAATTCTTCTCGTGGTCCCGAAGCTGCCTAGATGCATATGCTATCACCTTCCCATGTTGCATAAGGACACATTCAAGTCCTTTACCTGACGCATCGCAATATACTGTAAAACCTCCGGGTCCAACCGGCAATGTAAGAATAGGTGCTGATATCAACTTCTGCTTCAAAGTCTCGAATGATGCCTGATATTCTGCCGACCAAACGAATGGCACATCTTTCCGGGTCAAACGGGTCATGGGCGCTGAAAGCCTTGCAAAGTCTGACACAAACCTTCTGTAATATCCTGCTAATCCCACAAAACTCCGCACATCTGCTACGGTCTTGGGTACTGGCCAACTCTCTACTGCTTCTATCTTCCTGGGATCTACTGCTACTCCAGCTCCTGATATGATATGACCCAAGAATGAAATATGATTCATCCAGAACTCACACTTGCTGAGCTTGGCATACAACTGGTTCTCTCTCAGAACCTGCAACACTTTCCTGAGGTGGTCTTCATGCTCCTCTTCACTAGCAGAGTATACGAGAATGTCATCAAGAAACACAATGACAAACTGGTCTAAATATGGCATAAAGATGCGGTTCATCAAATCCATGAATATTGCTGGAGCATTGGTCAAACTAAACGGCATTACTAAGAACTCGTAATGCCCATACTTCGACCTGAAAGCTGTCTTGGGGATATCTTCCTTCCGAACTCTCACCTGATGGTACCCTGAACGAAGATCTATCTTGGAGAAAACTCTAGCTTTGCTCAACTGATCAAATAAGTCGTCGATCCTGGGTAATGGGTACTTGTTCTTCACTGTTGCCGCGTTAAGCTTCCTGTAGTCAATGCACAATCTGGACGACCCATCCTTCTTTCCCACAAGTACCACTGGTACTGCCCATGGTGACACGCTAGCTTGAATGAACTTCTTCTCCTTCAATTCCTCTATGTGCTCATATACCTTGGCCTGCTCTGAATCCGCCATTCTGTAAACTCGATCTGATATCGGTTTAGTTCCTGGTGCCAATTCTATACTGAACTCAATATCTCTAACTGGTGGTAGACCTGGAAGTTCTTCAGGAAATACGTCTAGAAATTCTTCAACTACCTTCGGGATCTGAACTTCCTCCATTGCCGCTACTACCCCCTGCTCTGGTTGAGTTGCCTCTGATCTGACTAAGGTAAATCTCTCCCTGCCTGGAATATCAAAAGATACATTCCCTCTACGACAATCTATTGTCGCATGACTGTCTTTCAGCCAGTCCATGCCTAAGATAACGTCGAAATTTCCAACAGGAAATTCTATCAACCGGGCAGGTAAGGAATGCCCGCAAACTTCAATACTACACGCTAGAATAACTCTACTAACTCCTACGAGCCCATTACCAGTGAGTATATTCAACCTCCCTGGCAATGCCTCGAACTCCATTCCTAGTCGTGTCGCAAATCGTGCAGATATAAATAAATGGGATGCTCCTGAATCAAACAATGCTACTGCGGGATATGAGGCGACGAGAATGTTACCTGCCACAACATCTTCCGATGCCAATGCCTCTTCCAAGGACAAAGTGAATGCCTGCCCTCGACCTCCTTGCTGATTTCCATGCTGCAGCCTAGCCTGATGCTGCTGCTGGCCCCTGCCTTGATGATGCTGGGGTGGTCTATGCTAGTATTGCGGCATCGGCGGTCCCTGCTGCCGAAACATCTGAGCCTGCGGTACTAACGGATGCTGTGCCAACGGCCTTACTGCCACTGCTGGTCCTCGATACTGGCCTGCCCCTGGTGCTGGCAGAGCAGAAAACTGCTGCCCTGGTCCTCCTGACCTCGAATTCATGGGACATGTGGTAACCCGATGGTCTGGATTTCCACATATCAGACATAGTCCATTCAATATCCGACACACATCTCTAGTGTGTCCCATTTTCCTACAATAAGTGCAGCCCGCCGGGTGTTGCTGGTTCTTTCTCTGTTGCTGTTGCTGCTGCTGCCTGGGTGGTGCTGACCCTCGTATCGCCACATCGTGGATACGAATGCCAGCGGATGGTGCTGGCATTCGGGGCGCTGATCCCCCTCCTCCTTCAATCTGACTGTGGGATCTCTTCTGACCCCCAGTCCTTGTCGCAAGCCTCTGAATGGTGAGCTCATGCCTTCGAGTTGCCGTCAATATCTCATCAAAAGTTTGGTAATTGTGCCCTTCTATCAATTGCAAGAGCTCAAGATGAAACCCTTGCTGAAACCTCATGGCCCTCTGGCGCTCCGTTGCTACCATCTCTGGGGCGAATCTACTCAATCTGCAGAACTCCGCTGCATAAGCATCTACAGTCTTGCCGGCCTGCCTGAGGTTGATAAATTTCTGTTGTAGCTCAAACCGTGCCACAACTCCATAGTACTTAGTCTTGAATCTTGCAGTGAAATCGTCCCAAGCCACAGGACGTCTGATGCCTACTTCCTCTGCTTCCCACCAATCACGTGCGAGATCCTGAAGTAACAACTTCACTAGATCCATACGCTCTTCTGCCGGTACCTTAGCTGCTGTCAAAATAGCCTCCATATCCTTAAGCTATGCATCTGCTGAGATGGCATCCTCCGTGCCCTCGAAACGGCGGGGGTTGTACTTGCAAAACCTAGCTGATGCTCCTGAATCAGCCCTCACTCCTCTTTCCAAAGCCGTCTGCAATCCTTGGTTAAGCAACACATTCTGCTCTTGTAGCTGAGTGTGCATGCGCTGCTGGGCCAACATCTGATGTTGCTGAGCAGCCATCATTCCTCTCATGATCTCCAGAAGGGCTGGTGTGTCCACTTCTACAGGGGTAGGTGGAACTATGGGTGGGTCTGGAATATCTGGATACTGCGGCCCAACCGCTGGTTCTACTATCACTTCTTCCTGGATAGCCTCCCGAGGCGGGACTGGCCCTTGATGCTGACCAACCTGGTCATGTTGCCCATGTTGCCTTTGTTGTTGATGCCCAGCTCTGACCGATGCGGACGAAGTGCCCCTAAGGAAAAGGGACAAGAGAACAATCAAACGACCGGACATGAAGGATCAATGAAGTCAAAGAATACCGGAATATCAAGCAAGAGTTGAGAATAACGAATCAGGAGATCAAGGGGGAACATGTGTGATTGAGACATCCTATAAATCAAAACACCCCACAAGTCTGAAATCAGACCTGCATGGGCCACCACTAAAACCTTGTCACGCCCCAGAACCAGAATACTGGAGAGCGGGGGAATGACTCAGCCAGCTACGTATTACGGGTAGATGAATACCGTATAATACGATCAATGCTGTCTAACCAGACGAGGGGGTGCATACTACATAAAGGTCTTACTATGGTCATTACACATCTATTGTCTCAATCATTCAAGCAAGGAAACAGAAATAGAGAACATGTAAGATAAAGCAGTAAGGCATCCCAAACGCTCAGTCAAAATATTCTTGAGATCTGGCTTTACAAAATATAGCCAGATGATATAGCAAGTATACACAATTGTTATCAGCTGCAGTCTGACTTAATTACAATCATGTAAAAGTAAGTACAAGACAATCCGACTAACATGTCGGTGCCAAACGGCTAAGTAATAAGGTAAATAACAAAACGAGCGGTGAAGTAAGGAACCCACTCGAGTCCTCCTGCTATCATGCCTCTAGTATTGACCATCTTGGAGGTAGAAGTACGCTGGATCCTCGGGAACCGGCTCTAAATCTGGCCATGCAAAACCAGAGAGGTTAGATCTCTAATAGCAAGTACCACAAGGAAGGACGATATGAAGGACATAAACCAGTAAGTAAAAGAATATAATGATAATAGATCTCTGCTTTCCACTAGGATTCACATCACATCACGACACTTCGAACCAACCTCCCAACCAAATAAGGACAGAAGTTGGCCCGTCATGTCCTGACATTCTGATCATCCCAGTTAGGTAACAGAGTAGTACAGTACACAAACAAATCATCTTGAACGGCCAATCAAATTCTACGGCTTGCTATTGTGGGTCTCAAGTTATCCTGGAATAATGCAATAAAGATTCCTCAGTTCTTACTATGTGCGAGCAAGGCTAGTCTATCCAGTCAATCATGTGCGCCATACATGAATTAGACGAGTCCTAGCAGGACGCCCATCAATATACAATATACCATAATAATAAAAGCAGATACTGTTCCCTGCCCGTGTGGCAGATCTACAGTATCCGTGGGAACTAGCCGGCCCGTCGGGTACTACTCGTCCCTAGAGGGCTGCCATGTAAGAACTCGAGAATCCATTCTCTCCATGCAATCATTAATTTATTTAACTTAATAGTCCCTACGTTGAGTGAAGTCCCATGCCGTGGATCATGGTCATTCAAATGAGTACTTTCGTACGGGGTATGATATGCACAACTCTACAACGATACCAGTACGGTTAGGTTGCAGGTCTTACATAGCGTAATGCAACAATCAAATCTAACCACGGTAATCATGCCTTGACCATAAAGTACACATGCTTCTTTTGTAGAAAATAAATAAATAAATAGATTGAAGCCTGCATGTGCATGTATGTCAATATTTCGGGATCAGCCAGTCGATTTGCAATAGTTCATAACATGAACGTGTCTCATTCATTTCGTTCAATAAGACGACTAGCCAGTCTCTTAGTTCCAACTAGGAACGCATGATCAATTAGTCAAGATAACCATCGTCATTAATAGTGACAAGGCATGAAAGTCATTTAGCATTAAATAGGGTCGAGTCTATAACTCCCAAGGGTCAAGTTCCAGTCTCACTGGATATCCATATACCAATCCAGACATTTGGCACTAATACACAACCATAGGTATTAAAATATTAACATGCTAAGATTTCCGGGTTCATGCAAAAAAAAGCGTAAGGATATAATAGGGAATTATCATGCTACTATTAAATGAATAAAATATAGAATAAATAAAAACTCCCAAATCAGGAAGTCATGCTAACAAGTCTAAGCTAAGTCCAAAAGTCACGCAAGAATCGTATGCGTAAAAAGTATGCTAAGTCTAGCCTGAATGAGTGAGCGTGAAAAGTGATACACGCTGGTAAGCATGAGCGTGAAAAGTGATACAAAATTCACGCTGGCTTAACGTGAAGTGAAAAGTCACGCACGCAAGCGCAGTGTGAAAAGTCACGCATGCAAGCGCAGCGTGAAAAGTCACGCATGCAAGTACAAGACGTGAGCGGGGAAAGTTACACATGCAAACACAAAGATGGGAGCGTAAAAGTCACGCACGCAAGCGCAACGTAAAAAGTCACGCATGCAGGCGCAAGGATATGAGCGTGACTGAAAATACACACACGCACAGAGTGAGCGTGACTGAAAATACATGCACACAAGGATGTGTGCGTGACTGAAAATACACGCACGCAAGGATGTGTGCGTGACTGAAAATACACGCACACAAGGATGTGTGCGTGACTGAAAATACACGCTGACACGTAAGAACGTGAGCGTGACTAAGAATACACGCGGACACGTAAGAACATGAGCGTGACTAAGAATAAACGCAAACACGTATAGACGTGTGCGTGACTGGGCTGATGTTTACGCGAGCACGTAAGAACGTGTGCGTGAAACATCTCCCAAACTCCAAGTCCCATGGAGCCTTGTTCCAGTGCCGGAAATACACGCTAAGTTGGTGGATCAAGAACCCATGAGCTACCGAAATACTATAACTTAGATCTAGAGAAAACCAGCCGTAGAAATCAAAAATGCTAAGAACTAATCTCTCTTGGAATCACGAGAAGAAGGCAAATGAACTAAAAATGGGTGATTGAGAAGCAAGTTTGCACTTGCCTTCTCCTGCTGCTGGTAGGTGATGGGGAGTAATGAGAGGAAGAAGAAGAAGTAATGGTGAGGATGAAGTAATGAGGAGAGAGAATGGAGAGGGTGGCTTTAAATAGGGGGAGTGGTGGTAGGTGGGGTGTTGGGCCGGGTTTAAGGGGATCCAGCAAACCGAAACCCAATAATACTAAAACAGCAAATAAAATACAGGTAATAAAATTACAGAAATATAATTACAGAAAATAAAATTTACAGGAAATTAATTAACATGAAAATTTAAGAGCAGATAATTAATTAACATGAAAATTTCAAAGAAATTTAAATACAGAATACTACATGATAAATACTAAATAAATACTCATGAGTTGTACATGTATAAAAATACGTATTTCGGGAACGGGGAGTGACAGTTATCATGGCAAATATGAGGCTTAGATTGATAATGACTATATAGGCTGCATATGATATGGACTAATAAGTTGGGGTTGCACACATCAGAATGGACAGAACAATTTTATGGAGACAGAAACAATATCCACAGACTAAACACAAAAGATGGACTGCACAGATGTACTGCACACACACACACACACACACACACACACACACACACATATATATATATATATATATATATATATATATATATATATATATATATATATATATATAGACAGAACATTAGCTCCAGTAATATCATGTTCATGAATGAATAATGACAGAACACAGGAGGCAGATCAATATAGTGTGGACAAGACCATATACATATATCCACATAAAAAAATATAAAGTATACATGTATACTTGATGAGACATGACTTAAATAGTCTAAACAAATGAAGGATATGGACTATGCTCAAACAAGGGTTGTAAAACCGCTATCTTTTAATTATTTTTATTATTATTTTATTAGACTTAAAAAAATGAATTTATACAATTTATGGTTTTATTTATTTCTTTGATGACCCGGTTTGGCCAATTCAGCCCGAACATGGCGCGAACAAAATTTTAAGCCCATGTGAGCATGTGGGGTGACCAAAGTGGCCATATAGAAATATTTTGTGTTTGTACAAATATTTTTAAATTATTTTTAGAACTTGTTGAATATTTATTGACTTTGGGTACAAAAATCTACATTTTATTAATAAAATAATATTTTACAAAATTTTACAATTTCTGGACCCGGATGAGAGTGTACGGTATGAGTTCACCCATTGGGACGATTTTATAAAATTATTATTATTAAAGTTATTTTGTGGAATTTATTAAACATTTTATTCTATTAAGATATTATTATTTTGAGTTGATTTATTGTGAATTGAATTAATATATACATGTAGATATGTTTAAATATATTCAATATTTGGATAGATAATATTAAATTTGTTATTTGATTTTTAAAATAAACTATGATATATGTATGGATATATGCATATATAGGTATATATATATTTAAAAGTTGGATAAAAAAAAAGAAAAAAAGAAAAAGCATAATGGGTGGCCGGCCCCACCCGACCACCCACACATGCACATGCATGCAAAGAATTCAGCATGCTACTACAAAAGAGGCGCCTCCCCCCTCCCTTTTATAAAAGCAACATCAGTAGCTATTGGCCGACCCCTTTCCCCCTTTGTATATACAAGTTATCTACTTATATATGTTTAGCAAAAAAAAAAACCCTAAAAATTTCTTCCTCCTCTCTCCTCCATCCTCCTCCCTCTTCTCGGCGTGCGTGCCCGACCTCTCCGGAGCTACAGCAGTTCCGCCTCCCGGTCGTCACGACGACAACAACAACATCAGTTTTCCACTTTAAGGTATTCCACTTCCCCGGTAGATATCTCCCTCATTTTAAATTCGTTTTTAGATCCGTAAATTCGTGTAGAAAGCCCCCATGACCCTCTATCATCCCCTTCAAATAGATTTATTTATTCTGTAATAAATTTCAGTTTTAATTAAATTAAAAATCTCGAAAAAAATTAGTTTTTATAAACCTCAAAAACCCCGATACGGCGTGCGCCCCGACAAACCGAGCGACGTGGTCGCGCACTATATGCATCGAAAGACGCGTATGGATGTTATCGACGTGTGGGAACTGACGGAACCCGATTTCGTTACATGTGTGAGGCGAAATCAGTGCGTATCCGTCGAGATACCCCCGTATCGACCTTTTGCAAATTAAGTCACAACTTTGTGCACAATCATCAGATCGCGATGAAACTTCTGCCATTGTACTCGAAATATTTTTCTGGTCCTGGAGCCAAGTTTGGTTCAATTCTGAGAAGATTGATCGGGACGTCATTTTAGCGGGCCCACAATCCCACTCAACGGACGATTTTGTGCACAACCCACCGGAATCCAAAATTGGACATACCGTTGGGTTCGTCTCCTCAAAACAAATCCGTAGACATGTAGTTTGACAATTTTAGAGACCATAGATATTGGCACGCATTTCGGTACAAAGCGGGTCCGACGACGGACATCGTTTTGATCCAAAATTACGATTTTGCCCCTATTCTAGAATTTAACTTTTGGACAGGCGTTTCCTAGGCATATCTTTTATTCCAAACTCGTTCGTGATGTTTGTTTCAGCATCCGGAGCTTTTTGTGGATTTTGACTTTCGTGTTGACGAGTCTGATTGTTGGATTTTGCTGCTTCTCGTACCACCCTCAGGCAAGACACCTTGCCATTTGCTGTTTATTTATTTTAGCTCATATTTCATTCATTATTTTCTTTATACAAAAAAACTGTGATACATGGCATAACCTGTTAGAACTTGCTGTTCATTTATATTTCCTGCTATGTATTATTTTCTTACACATTAAACCTAGATTTAAGGGACCACCTTGTGTGTTGCATTCATTGGCCTTGACACATTTATTTCACGTTGTTGTGTGTCACATATAGGACTCGGACATGCGTGATTGGCTGGCCACTAGTACGTATAAGCCGTACGTTAGGAAATAACTGCTAATAGAATTGCATGCTAGAAGACTTAGCAGTTATGAGTTGGCATTGGACGGGAAGAACATGATTGGATGTTGACTACCACCCTATCTATCGTAGACTCGCTCGCTACTGAGGAATGATAGATAGACTATATGCTATAGATTCGCTCGATACTGAGGAATAGTATATGGTGTTGTGACTCGCTACTGAGGTACTGTATTGGTATTTTCTTAACTTGACCCGGTAGTCATGCGACCATGAACTGTTCTTAAAACTACATTCACTTAGATTTGGTTAGGCATCCTTATCCGTTAGGTATGAGTACTCCTGGTTTGGGTACTTGTATCTGACCGTGGCTTGGAACCATAACTTGTCGCGGATTAGTTCGTCACATCTTGTCCTTGTTTGGTTGTAGATGTGACTTACTACTCCGATGAGAAGGTATTGAACCTTGTTGGGGTCCGGATACCATATTGGATTCATAGTATGGAAAGATACGTCACCGTGAATTAGTTTACCATCTTCTGTCCTTGTTTGGTTGGGGGGATGGTACGCTAATTCAATAGGTGCGTGTTGGACCATGTTATAATTCAATTGACTTATTTATTTGAGCAATATTTATTCAGTTTATATGGCATGATATTATGTGTCTTGTTACGTCCCTCTTAGGACCTGGTTATCTCTCCAGGTGTGTGTTTCTGTGAATTTGCAGGTGTTCTAGCCAAGGCCGTAATCTTCTTCATTCTTTCGAAGACGATTGCGCTTGGTTCGTCTCATTATTTTATCGATCACTTCTTGTATATTTTATTTGAGATAGTTGGTAGTGGACTTTGTTTCCGCCCAACGATTGTATACATGACGAATTCAAAGTTGCTTTTATATTATTTATTTATCTAGTGGATGAGATTTAGTTATTCTGAATTTACTGCATTTTACAGCTTATGTATTCATACGAGGTTTCCATATATTGGAGTATACTTCGTATGTATACAGCTGGCATATCGATGTACCTAGTCCTACGTATTTTGGGACTGGGGCGTTACATGTTTTTTTGGTAGCCCATGCAGGTCGAGTTTGTCACTTCGGTTACGTTTCTGTACCGATGTGAGCCTGCAACATAGGATTAGATTCTAGGAATCTCATCCATACAGCTTGACCTCTTCCCTTGGCCTCAAATTTCGAACTCTCGATCGACTTCCTTGAATTACATCTTGTTTGATTCCTTTCTACCGTTGATTCTTCTTTTCGTGCTTAGTGTCAACTAGGAAGATGACTACACTAGTATATACTCATAGGTCAAACACATGGCTAGAATGGTTATATTGGCAATTGGAATACATCTAAGTCTCTAATTGAGTTAAAAAGGCTTTTTAGTATGATTTAATGATTAGTAATTGGTAAAGTAGGATACTACCACGGAAAGTTTTAACCTTGAGATTTCTAAATAGTAAACACCAGAGGATTTATAGAATTTCATACTTGGTTTAAGAAATTGACTGATTTTTAAGATTTGATATTTATGATTTATTGGATTATAGTTATACATCCTTGCACAAGTATAAAATTGATTTGCTTTTCGAGTTGTGATATTTATGAGTTTTGGGTGATAGATATACATCTTTGAACAAATATAAAATTTATTTGATTTTCGAGTTTTGATGATTATGATTTATTGGATTATAGTTACACACCTTTGAACAGTTATAAATTTGGTTTGAACATGATCTTAGCTTTTAAAAAATGGCCGTAGGAATTATTTAAATTTGAGTTGTACAACTTACGATTTTCGTGTTTAGTAATTTTAAATTTTAAGTGGAAGTAATGATGGTAAATTTTGGTTTACAATAATTGAAAACGATTTTTGAGAATTTTTCTTTATTTTAAATTGTGTCATATGATTGAGGATTTACAAATCTATTTAGATTTTTGGTAAAAAAAAAGGATTTGACTAATGAGATTATTTAAAAATTTAGTTTAATGTTGGATTACTAATATCACAAATTTTTTTTGAAATAAAATATAAATATATTAATGATGTGATAAGGTTGTTTTGATTGATCAAATAAAGTTACCATTTAAAAGTTATGATTTTGTTGGGATAACTTAGCATGAATAGAAGTTAAAATTGATGAGAGCATTGAGCTTAATTTTTGAGATTGCTTTTAATATGCTAAGAGTTTTACTATGAGTTATTTGAAAATTTTAGAGTGTTAAATTTTTGATTGATTGTGAAATTTTTATGGATTCGTAAATTATGAACTCTTTAGTTAAATAGTTGAATTTAAACGTTAATTTTGGAAAAGGTTAGTAGTAACGTGATAAAATTTTGCTTTGAGATTTATAAGAGTGATTTAAAATTTTTTTTATGATGAATTTGAACGGCTTGGAGTGAATACAAATTTTGGTGGTTTATTTTTAAAAGTTTAATTTTGAAACTTTTGGAGGAAACTTGAGCTAAATCTTAATGGTAGGCCATCAAGATAGCTCTAATAAGATAGATATACTCCACATTAATTGCCATATCACTCATGACCATGATAGTATTATGTATACAAGTGTTGTTAGTCATCTACCTAGCTATGTGACTGTATTTCCACCTTGACTTACTCGACCTTCCTTCAATTCTAGATCTTTTAATTGCGACCTTCTAACCCATTTGCATTTGAATAATAATTTAATGGTTCCTTGACTGTATTCATCTAGAAGACTATCTTCTCACTAGAACTGTGCCCCTAAATTATTATTTTTAGTGGATTCTTTAATTAATTTTATTTCATGCTTTAACTTGATCTTCTTTATTTTTGTGCATTAATTATCACCTCGTGAACTCCCACTTTCTATTTTAGATCTTTTGGCGTCCCTTACCATGACTTGGATATTTGGAGCACAACACTACACTTTTCCTCCCAACAAATTTCATATGTAAGACCTAGACAAGCCCACCTTCATGTAGATATATCATGTCCCACTAGAACACGTCTCCTTGTACACTATTTTTATGATATGACCTTCTGGTCAAAATGGCCAAACTATTATCCTCACCATGATACCAATATATTTTTCGACCACGGATAGGGATTCAACCTCGACTCAATTCTTTTAACCCGATATGTGATTTTTTCTACATAATTCCTTAAATGCTTAAAATTGTGCTTTATCTTGAATACTTGACCCATTGTCCCATCACACTACTAGTTTAACTCTTGTAAGTTGGGTAGAATACCTCACCACCTAACAAACCTTTTTCCTTGTGAACCACATTGGTAAGTTCACTTAGACTCTAAATTCAGAGGACCCTACCTTATCTAGTCTACCAAGTCATAAATGAAGAAACACTAGGACAACTGTATAGGCCCACACTTCGGGCGAGCCTTAATTTTAAAAGATCCGGGACTATTTAATTTCCTTCATCAGTACCTCCCTTGCACATATTTTGACTATCCCGTGCTGCTAATGTAGCTTCAGTTTTGCAAGCTTATTTCGTTATCAAGCTTGATCATGACATATTTTATTGGGTGCACCCACTAACA
Source organism: Iris pallida (assembly GCA_029216955.1). NCBI lineage: Eukaryota > Viridiplantae > Streptophyta > Magnoliopsida > Asparagales > Iridaceae > Iris > Iris pallida. The sequence goes on along the minus strand of JANAVB010022623.1, from coordinate 23,280 downwards.
TATTGTCTAATCAGAACCGGTGCATGATGGTCTGATCAACCTATTGCACTTTGGTTCACTTATCATAACTTATTCTATGCGGATGGAGACATAGTTAAACTTGCCTTAGAGTCTCATCCGCGACCGCCTTGACAAATTTTTTTTGAATTATTTTTGTCGTCTATGAAACCCGTAATTCGTATTCAATATATAACACCGTCTTTGAAACCTTTGTTGTTCTTGTCTTTTACTTATTTTGGAAAGACAAGGCACTGTACTTGCTAAGATAGACTCAAGGTATCATCTTTGGTTGCCCAATCGGTTAATTATACACAAATATAGATAGCCACTGACCGACTCATGTGGCTATATTATCGTCTTTAACTACTCCTCATTTCTCAACCCTAGAATTATTATCGTGTCCTTCCAATTGTTCTTGAGCACTCGAGAATGATTCTAATCATTCACTTAAATCAAGCTCTCAATCGAGTCGATTAGTCTCCAGTTTCTCTCTAGGAACCACATCTCCCAAATGTCTAAATTATTCTCTTTGATCTACTCAATTCCTTATTACTCTCCAAATTGGATTATCGAAATTTTGCTACCTTTACTGGCAACCCTTATTCAATTCCATAACCATGATATATTTTTGTATATATCGACTCCACAATTTTCTATTGCATGGTGATATTGAATGCCGTTTTATCGCCTCCTCCAAAATTTAATTGCATTTTGGTATTGACGAACTCTTCCTATCCCTCAACCATATCTACCCTATTAATCCTAAATTTCGAGGACAAAATTCTTGTAAGTTGGGTAGGATATAAAACCCCTATCTTTTAATTATTTTTATTATTATTTTATTAGACTTAAAAAAAATGAATTTATATAATTTATGGTTTTATTTATTTCTTTGATGACCGGTTTGGCCAATTCAGCCCGAACATGATCCGAACAAAATTTTAAGCCCATGTGAGCATGTGGGGTGACTAAGGTGGCCATATAGAAATATTTTGTGTATGTTCAAATATTTTTAAATTATTTTTAGAACTTGTTGAATATTTATTGACTTTGGGTACAAAAATCTACATTTTATTAATAAAATAATATTTTACAAAATTTTACAATTTCTGGACGCGGATGAGAGTGTACGGTATGAGTTCACCCATTGGGACGATTTTATAAAATTATTATCATTAAAGTTATTTTGTGGAATGTATTAAACATTTTATTCTATTAAGATATTATTATTTTGAGTTGATTTATTGTGAATTGAATTAATATATACATGTAGATATGTTTAAATATATTCAATATTTGGATAGATAATATTAAATTTGTTATTTGGTTTTTAAAATAAACTATGGTATATGTATAGATATATGCATATATAGATATATATAAATATATATATATATATATATATATATATATATATATATATATATATATATATATATATATATATATATATATATATATATATATATATATTTAAAAGTTGGATTAAAAAAAAAGAAAAAAAAGAAAAAAAGAAAAAGCATAATGGGTGGCTGGCCCCACCCAACCACCCACGCATGCACATGCATGCAAAGAATTCAGCATGCTGCTACAAAAGATGCGCCTCCCCCCTCCCTTTTATAAAAGCAACAGCAGTAGCTATTGGCCGACCCCTTCCCCCCTTTGTATATATAAGTTATCTACTTATATATGTTTAGCAAAAAAAAAACCCTAAAAATTTCTTCCTCCTCTCTCCTCCTTCCTCCTCCCTCTTCTCGGCGTGCGTGCCCGACCTTGTCGGAGCTACAGCAGTTCCGCCTCCCGGTCGTCACGACGACGACAACAACAGTTTTCCACTTTAAGGTATTCCACTTCCCTGGTAGATATCTCCCTCATTTTAAATTCATTTTTAGATCCGTAAATTCGTGTAGAAAGCTCCCATGACCCTCTATCATCCCCTTCAAATAGATTTATTTATTATGCAATAAATTTTAGTTTTAATTAAATTAAAAATCTCGAAAAAAATCAATTTTTATAAACCTCAAAAACCAGGATACGGTGTGCGCCCCGACAAACTGGGCGACGTGGTCGCGCACTATACGCATCGAAAGGCGCGTATGGATGTTATCGACGTGTGGGAACTGACGGAACCCGATTTCGTTACATGTGTGAGACGAAATCAGTGCGTATCCGTCGAGATACCCCCGCATCGACCTTTTGCAAATTAAGTCACAACTTTGTGCACAATCATCAATTCTGAGAAGATTGATCAGGACGCCATTTTAGCGGGCCCACAATCCCACTCAACGGGCTATTTTGTGCACAGCCCACCGGAATCCAAAATTGGACATACCGTTGGATTCGTCTCCTCAAATCAAATCCGTAGACATGTAGTTTGACGACTTTAGAGACCGTAGATATTGGCACGTCTTTCGGTGCAAAACGGGTCCAACGACGGACATCGTTTTGACCCGAAATTACGATTTTGTCCCTGTTCCAGAATTTAACTTTTGGACAGGCGTTACCTAGGCATATCTTTTATTCCAAACTCGTTCGTGATGTTTGTTTCAGCATCCGGAGCTTCTTGTGGATTTTGACTTTCGTGTTGACGATTCTGATTGTTGGATTTTGTTGCTTCTCGTGCCACCCTCAGGCAAGACACCTTGTCATTTGCTGTTTATTTATTTTAGCTCATATTTCATTCATTATTTTCTTTATGCAAATAAACTGTGATACATGGCATAAGCTGTTAGAACTTGCTGTTCATTTATATTTCCTGCTATGTATTATTTTTTTACACATTAAACCTTGATTTAAGGGACCACCTTGTGTGTTGCATTCATAGGCCTTGACACATTTATTTTACGTTGTTGTGTGTCACATATAGGACTCGAACATGCGTGATTGGCTGGCCACCAGTACGTATAAGCCATGCGTTAGGAAATAACTGCTAGTAGAATTGCATGCTAGAAGACTTAGCAGTTATGAGTTGGCATTGGGCGGGAAGAACATGATTGGAAGTTGACTACCACCCTATCTATCGTAAACTCGCTCGCTACTGAGGAATGATAGGTAGACTATATGCTATAGACTCGCTCGATACTGAGGAATAGTATATGGTGTTGTGACTCGCTACTGAGGTACTGTATTGGTATTTTCTTGACTTGACCCGGTAGTCATGCGACCATAAACTGTTCTTAAAACTGCATTCACTTAGATTTGGTTAGGCGTCCTTATCCGTTAGGTATGAGTACTCTTGGTTTGGGTACTTGTATCTGACCGTGGCTTGGAACCATAACTTGTCGCGGATTAGTTCATCACATCTTGTCCTTGTTTGGTTGTAGGTGTGACTTACTACTCCGATGAGAAGGTATTGAACCTTGTTGGGTTTCGGATACCATATTGGATTCATAGCATGGAAAGATACGTCACCGTGAATTATTTTACCATCTCCTGTCCTTGTTTGGTTGGGGGGATGGTACGCTAGTTCAATAGGTGCGTGTTGGACTATGTTATAATTCAATTGACTTAGTTATTTGAGCAATATTTATTCAGTTTATATGGTATGATATTATGTGTCGTGTTACGTCCCTCTGAGGACCTGGTTATCTCTCCAGGTGTGTGCTTCTGTGAATTTGCAGGTGTTCTAGCCAAGGCCGTGATCTTCTTCATTCTTTCGAAGACGATTGCGCTTGGTTCGTCTCGTTATTTTATCGATCACTTCTTGTACATTTTATTTGAGATAGTTGGTAGTAGACTTTGTCTCCGTCCAATTATTGTATACATGACGAATTCAATGTTGCTTTTATATTATTTATTTATCTAGTGGATGAGATTTAATTATTCTGGATTTACTGCATTTTACAGCTTATGTATTCATACGAGGTTTCCATATATTGGAGTATACTTCGTATATATACAACTGGCATGTCGATGTACCTAGTCCTATGTATTTTAGGACTGGGGCGTTACAAGGGTTAATAGTACATTTATATCAGAACAAGTATCACATCTGATACCTGGCCATAGAAGTAATGTCTGAACCTAGAGTTCAAGACATCATATTCAAACTAAAACTTAACCCAGAGTTCAATGCCTGTACAAAAATGACATGGACTGAACATAGAGTTATGACGCAAGAATTGATCTTAAATTATGAAGGACAGAACAATTGAATAGAAGGAAGGTTTGGACATGAGGTCGATTGGAAATAATCTACAAGAACATGATATGGTTCGACTGATATATATATATATAGGCAGCTAAAAGAATGGACTGCACAACTTGATAATTGAACCAAACTCTATACTTTCACTCACTCATAAATAAGAATGAAAAGGATGGCTCTGAACTAAGGAAACAGTTACAAAATGTTGTGAATTGACATGCATATGAGAGGACAAATATGAAGACTAGACTGAACAATAAGAGTATTCACAAAATACAAGACTGGACTCTATGAGAAATAGGACAAAACAGATGGATTTAAGATGGCTACAGAACATCAAATAACAGTCAGATATCTCATCATAGGACTAAACCATAAAATGGTCTGCACTACCAAACAATACAATGGATAGACCATGAGTATAGCAGTGGACAATACACCTATAGCAAACCCTCAAATTCAATTATCCTATTCAAAACCATTCCAATTCTCTAAATAGCATACCATAGCTAACCTACATTTGATGCAAACCCAAAACTGTAATTTATACTGAAATTTAAAAATTAAATGCCCTAAGAGTCATTTCATCGAACACTTGGTGTGCGTATTCGATACGGTGTGATACACCCGTGATACACACCCCAAATGGATCCAAAAATGACCCAAGGCATTCCTAATGAAAGGGGGATCCTAAATGAATGTATCTACACTAATAAAAGGAATTTAGAGGGTTCGAAGGGCTCTTACCACTTGGAAGATGGATTCCCAAGGAACAAAGCCAAGATCTAATCTCCACCAAGCTCCAATGGCCAAATTGCTCCAAATGCTCTCAAGCTTGCCAATAGAGGCTTCCTTTTATCAAGGGGAAGAGTTTGCAATTGATTTAGGGGAATTTGGATGAGAAATGGATGTAGGAGCAATATGGAGGAAAACTCATAAAAATGGGGCTTGAAATAAAATGAAAGGAGGAGGAAGAAGAAGTGCTTCCTTATGTAGGCTCGGGAGGGAGGCATGGCCGGCCCATTTTATTAGGGTTGTTTTTTATGGTTTGGTTAGGGAAAGTCTAGAAAGCCCTTTCAACTTGTCATGACAAGTTTGAAAGAAAAGCCTTCTTCTAATTTATTGTTTTTGTCTAATTTTCTAAATAATGATTCTAGTTAGGTTAGAGGCTAACTAACTAAATAAAATAGGTTTAAAGTTTATCTAGACTCACTAATTAAGTCTCCCTTGGTCATGAATAATCATCTAATCAATGTGGTTATAAGGTTTTACCAAATTATATCACTAACACAATTTAATCAATTAAATAAAAAAAAAATCAAATTCACAAAAGTTCAAAAATACCCTCATTTAGAAAAGTGGTAGTTACAATCCTACCCCCTTAGAAAAATTTTATCCTCAAAATTTAAGTTGGTCGTACTCTTCTTAAGGTCATATCCCCAACAATCATGGTCCAAGAAAACCTTATCTAAAACATACAATCCTATTGAAGGTAACAAACATACATGGTATGATATTATGGGTCATGATACGCGATATCAATTAGGGTCTCATCTATCTACAATAATCATACTATAGCACAAGACAGTTCATAAGGTATCAAGGAGCACACAAATAATGGTGGGACGCATCAACTCATCTCAAAAAAACATACTAAAGTCTATGTTAATTACTCACCTCCAACTGAGTCTAGTGGCTGGGGCCTCCTCCTTGAGGCGGGGCTTCGACTAGGACAGGTGCAGTTGGACAGTCTCGCATCATGTGTGCAGCTGACCCAAAAAATAGACATAATTTTTTCCTTCTCCTACAGTCGAACCACACATGTCCAAGCTTCTTACAGCAAGCACATGTAGGTACTCGCTCAACTGGCCTCTGTTGAGTAGGAATCCGAACTGGAAATGATGACATAGGCTGAAAGTCTGGGTACTCCTGAGGTTCTTGGTAGATACTTCTCTTCACTCTCTTGGAACTAGGCTCTCCTTTTTGTGAATTCACTAGGTCCCACAGCTGTTGGATCCTCTGGCCTTGCTCCCTCAGGATCTCGGTTTGAACTCTCCGTGTCTCTAATACATCCCATAGAAGTCTAAATATCTGAGCTCCATCAGGGAAAAAACCTCCCAAGAATATGGTATGGGGTACCACTCCAGGAGGCAGAAGAGGAGGCGGTGGAAGACTCTCGATATCAGATGAAACTACAGCCCTCTCTTGGATGGCAGAAGATGGAGGAAATTTTTCTGGTGAGGTTGCTACCACTTTCTCAATGGCAGACCCTCTGGTCAGCCGGAAGGGCCACTACCTCCTGAGCAATAGGAGGTAGAAGCACGCTCTCAGTCATATCCGAAACTGTAGCTGCTCTCAGACGACGGGCTCTGGTCATAGGTGCCATACTGGAAATATAGATGGCAACAAGAAATCATCAGGGGTTGTAAGATAGATTATCATTCTACATATTTATAAAAATTGGTAATCACTATAAATAATAGGAAAATTATCTACAATGGGTTGTTGTTCTACTACTAATGCTAAACTATCATCTCAAGGATATAGACCCACTACAAGCCACCAAACCATTATACTACGAAAGAAATATAAATGAAATGAAGCTCTACAAATAACTGGACTGAAAATAACTGAAAGTATCCCTACTCCTAAGTTAATTGATGATGGATTATAATTCTATAATAACAGAAGTGAAATAGTAGAGATGATACTTTAAGAACCCTTCTTATGATACAATCTGATAATCATATGCGTGTTTGCAAAAACAAAAGTGTTTGATTACAAACAGAGAAGAGTGTGTACAAGAGTACAAGTTAATTTTTGGGGAAGTACAACTGTAGAAATCTTATCAGAAGATGATCACTTTATCCCTTGGATGATGTAATGTCGAAGAAAAAAGCCTTTGGAGAGTGTTGCAGCAAGTGCTAAGGAGATTATGATCATTAGTGATGCTTGTGAAGTGATTTGAAACTCTATTTATAGAGTTTAGAGGTAACTGTTAAGTAGTTATCCTGATTGGCGCACACTGCAATTGGTGCGCCATTCACCCAGTCATACGAATGGTTGGTTTAACTACTTGGACGTATGGCATTCTGTGATAGAGATACGCTTGGTTGTAGGCAGTGTCACGTACACGTTTTTCGAGATTAATGGCATGTGCGCCACATCATCTAACTGCTTCTGGATGATTTGATCGAATAGCGCCAACTGTTGGGTGGTGCCAGGCGGTAATTGCTGTTTTAGTGCCTTTCTGAATGATTATCTAGCGCCAACTGCAAATGGTGCGAGACAGTTGTTTGATCATTATGACAAATTTGATATATTTGACATAATCTTCTCGAGTATCGTGCGCTCGAGATTCGAATGGATTTTTCTCGACTGACGTGCTGTCAGTCTTGATAAAAACTGTTTCAGCTTCTCGAGGAAGCTTGCCACATGTCGGCCAGTGCCATCTGATGCCAGTGCCAATTGATGTCACACGCCATCTGCTGTCTGGCACCATTTGATTGTTTAAGTGATGGCGCCAATTATGAGCAGCGCATGATGATGTTCACACTTTTTAGGCTTATACAAGACCCCCTTTAAAGTTTTCAAATTTGAAAAGCTTCAAAATTTGGAATACTTTGAATAAGAAGCGTTTTTTTGTGCTTGGCGCATGTCAGAATCGTAACAGTCCCCAAGTTTTGGGCGCGGATCGTGCGACTGTTACAAATAGCTTTAGACTATAAATAGCCGACTAGAGAGAGAGAGAAAACACTTTTACTTGTATTTTCTTCTTCTCGAGCTCTTCAAATTCTTCAATTCTCGAAGCTTCCGATCAATCAAAATGGCCTCAAAGAGAACCGCAGCTGAGAAAGAGAAGAAAGTGGCCGGAGCCACTTTGTGTGCGCCGTCGTTGATGGTGCAACAACACGTCATGCTGTCGGTGAGAGCCGAAGAGGCGAACCCCGCTCTTGAAGGTGAGAAAAATTAATCGAAGAAGAAGATCCGAACGCTCGCACCATTCGCACGTAGCACGATCAAAGGCCAACATCGACCGCCTCTTTCAGATTATTGGTCTATGTTTTTGTGCCATCTGTATTACGTGCCACCTCTTTCAGAGTGTTGGTCGATGCTTTGCGCCATCTGATGGCCTGCGCCCCCTCTTTCAGAGTGTTGGCTAAACTCAATCACAAGTAATGATGCCTTACGCCATTTGCCATGGCTTAAGAATGATGCACCATCCGCTGTTACGTGCAAATCATGTGCTGACTGACTGATGTACTATCTGATTTGAGAACTATCACTCTACATGTGCCAATTGAGGATTTTTTTTCACATCCCGTGCCATCCATGATTAGCGCATGGTGCTTCTTTGAGAAAAACAAGTTTTTTAAGACTTTAACTTTGAGTTTTCTTTTGTAGTTGATCTGAGGGAAGACCCTTTTGCTGAAGAATTGGCTTCTGCCTTCCGGGTGTCGGAGTATCAAGAAGAACTTTCTCATGTCAAGTTCCCACAATATGATCTTCCTGAAATTAGAAGATTTGTGTTAAAGTCTCAGGACGATAGAACTTTATTATGCATGATGAATGGTGAACCCCTTGTTAGTTTGGATTAGGTTCCACATAAGAAGCCAGCTTCTTATTTGGTGAGGCTATCAAGAAAGACGATAAGCCTAAATCAAAGTGAAAAAAATGAGTCTATCAGAGCGAAAACATACTAATATATGTCACTGATATGACGAGACATCTGTCCCTATCTCGTTATACCCATGCCAGCTATCCTCGAAATATGGTATGGGATCTGACTCCTTTCCAATAGGCTAGGGTTGGGAGGATATGCCACAGACTAGGTCCCGAAAATAGGGACATGTTTTACAGCTCATCCGAGAGGAGTAACACTCACTTGAGGGGCCTAAAACCAAGCTGCATGCCGCTTGAAGATTCATCCCTGATGATCCCAGTTAGAATTCATTTCTTCGCAAACCTGTTCGCTAAGGCTGAAGGAAAGTATCCGGCTAGGAATATACGGTTGACGGGTTTGATGAGTCCAGAGAACAAACGTTGGAACCGTCTTTCAATCTAGGCTTTGAACAACTTTAGAGACGAGCGGCATGATTTAGAACTTTATGAACCTATTTGGACTACTTCCTGTGGTATTTGCCCCAATTCCAATTTATTTTTGGCCTTGGTAGAAAGATATAATGATAAGACAAGCACTTTTGTGACCCCTCATGGAGAGATAAGCTTTGCCCTTTACGGAATGCAATACATCTCTCGTCTGCTAATGGGTGAAAACCCATATGAAGAGTATGTGCCAAGAAACGAAGAATTGGACGCTCTAGCTGAAAAGAACCCAGAAATGGTGGCAATCTTCGACGAGTTGTTATGCCACTTCATGATCTGCACCCTTCTACACAAGAGTCATGAGAAGGGACATGTTATCCACTACTAAGATCTGTCCAATCAGCGACGCCGGAGGACGTCGCTAAATTGGGCAGATACGTCGCTAAATCCAATTGGCGACGTATTTAACAACGTTTCGACGTAGTCGCGATTTACCTAGTCGCTAAACACCAGGACGTCGCAATATGTCGCTATTGCGACGAAAATTAGCGATGTAGACGCGTCGCTAATTCAGCGACTACAAGTGACGTACATCGACTGCATTTACCGACGTCGCCTAGCAACGTTTTAGCGACGTTCCATATATCCATGCTGACCTGGCATGTCAGGAAATTAGCGACGTTCTGCGATGTTGATACGTCGCTATATTATCGACACATAGCGACGTTTTAGCGACGTTTTAGTTAGCGACGTATAATGACGATCAGCGACGTGGTGACACATATTTCGCGACGTTCCGATACTTAATTAGCGGCATGTATATTCGTCGCTGGACGTCCCTAAACGTCGCTGAACGTCACTAAATTTGGTAATTTTTTTTAAAAAATATAGTATTTGTAGCAGCACCTACAGCCGCATTTGCAGCAGCACCTATAGCAGAATTTCCCTGGGTTCGCCGACCCCTTCGGTGGAACACTCAACACCGGCTGATCAGGAGGAGCATCACGAACACAAAGTATCAAACAATATGAAACACATATGAAACACAATCACGAACACATGAAACACAATCACGAGCACATATGAAACACAATCACATCACTCAACACAGATATATGAAAATTTTTAACAACAGTGTCAAACAATATGAAACACAATAACAATGTATGTAGAAACACATAAAAGACCCAATAATGGGCCATCACAGAACAATATATATGTCGGCTACGACTGATCAAGAGGAGCATCACCGCTCCTGGAAGGAAGGTAAGCATACTGATCCGGTGTAAGAACCACCGACGGCGATGAAGGAGGGGGCAATTTAACCGCTGTAGAAGGAGGCAGTGTAACCGCTGGAGAAGGAGGCATTGTAACCGCTGGAGATGGGTGCGTCCGCGTCTCCTCTAGGGCTAGTAGTCTGGCACTGCATTGCTCCATGCAAGCCGCTATCCTAGTAACGGTGCCGTGAATGGACTATTGCGTCCCCTGTACGTCCCTCACGGTGCGCCCGAGCTCGTCAAAGCGTGCGATGACCGACGCAGCATCCCCTTCCGATGGGTGGCCAGGAAGACGGTCACCGTGTTTGCGTCCTCACCCCTCTGTACCTGCATATTTGTTATATTTTATTCTTTATTAAAATAGAAAATTATATACTCCTGCTATCAATAAAATCTTATATATTGCAATAAATTACATACCAAATGACGAAAATGCTCCGTCATAGGAATTGATCCACCAATAAATATCGGGATACACTCGTTAAATTATAATAACGTAATCAACAAATAGATGACTTGAACGTTGAAGGTTTTCACTTACCACTCTAGCTTTTCCACTTCATCCTCCTCGCAGTTGAGTAATATATATAACTGGGTAGCCCTTAGTTCCTCATCATTCAAATATCTCTTTTTTAGTTTTCCAGAAGGCTTTCCAAGAGCATTGAAGACTTTCAATAATGCATCATTATATTCTATATCTCCATCGTCGTTCCTCGGAGCTCTTGTTCTATTTGTAGCAATATGAGGCTTGAAATACATTGAACAAAAGTTTGTAATCTCCTCAAGGACATTGGCTTCATAAATAGAACCCTCGACCCGTGCCTTATTTTTCACCTTCCTCTTCAGGTGGTTTAGATGGCGCTCGAATGGGTACATCCACCGATAACCGACGGGCCCACCAATACGTTCCTCATAGGAAAGATGAATTGGCAAATGCTCCATAGAGTCGAAGAATCCAGGAGGGAACACCCTCTCAAGCTTGCACAATATTACTGCAATGTCCTTCTCCTGCTTTTCAAACCGATCAACGAGCAACTTAGTAGAACAAAGATCTCTGAAGAATATGCTAAGCTCTGTTAGTGGATCCCAAACCTGGGGTAAGAATTCCCGAAATACAATCGGGATTAACCTCTCCGTAAAAATATGACAGTCATGGCTCTTTATACCCTGTAGTTTGTTCTCCTTCGGGTCAATACATCTTCTCAAATTTGATACGTACCCGTTTGGAAATTTTAGGCCCTGGATTCACCTACAAAGTTTACCTTTGTCCTCACTGTCCAATGAGAAAATGGCCTTGGGCTGCTTATACTTCCCACTGCCTTCCTTTATCAAATGCAACTCTGGACGTCTGCATATTTCTTCTAAGTCCAACCTTGGCTTGGAATTGTCTTTCGTCTTCCCCTTTACGTCCATCACAGTATTTATTATATTTTCAAATACATTCTTCTCGATATGCATGACATCCAGGTTATGTCTGAGCAGATAGTCACTCCAATATGGCAGGTTCCAGAATATACTCCTCTTCGTCCAGTTGTGAGCGCGGCCAAATCCATCACACTTGTACCCCGCTGTAGGCTCTTCAATAGCACTTGACAATTCTTTAACTTCCTCCCATATCGTGTTCCCGGACCACCATGGCGGTGGACTGGACTTTTCTACTGTCACGACCCGCACCCTAGAGTAAGGGCACGAGATGTGGGTACGTCCAGCCTACGCCGCAGTGTCGACGGTAGAACGTTGTCCTAGGTCAACATACATCTAACAATATAACTCTAAACAGTTAATACTCCCCGAATGGGGGTGACATAGCAGTAAATAAACTCAATCACAACTAAGGAAGAGATAGCACGATATGATATAGAACTCAAGGAAATGCAGATGATAAAGTAGTCTAAGATAATATCCCAGCAAATATCCAGATTACAAAACTCAGCTACTGAGTATATGAAAGAATATATACAACTCAAATCTCTGAACAGAAGTAAAGCCTAGCTAAACAGTCTCATGACAACATAAAATAAGATAAGCCTAACTAAACTAGTCTAGGCAATGGGGGTGATGTCCTCAGCTAGAGCTGGGTCCTCTTGAGAGTCCAGCTCGCAAGTGTCGTCTAGCGCTGCCCCGTAGAAGGTATCCACACAGGCGTCCTCCTCGTCCTCTGTAATATTTTCAACAGGTCCAGTCAGGACAGGAGCGAGTACAGTACATCTCAACAGTTCATAGTAGGTTAGAAAATATAATCATGCAGTAAAGTAAGATACAAGTACTGAAAGAAGTGCAGTATGTAAACAGAGAGAGAACTATAATAGAAATATCTACTATAAATAGAGACTAACAGTGGCTAGTGAGTCAGAGTAAAATATAGACATATAAATGGCATAGGAGATTCTGATGCTACACTATGGAAAGATTCTGATGCTACACTACTTGGATAGTATTCACATGTCTAATTCTACTCCCCCGTACCCCAATCAATACACAAGGATCCAACCAGGTTATGTTATGATTCCATGCAAAGGCCCCCGAAGGGTGATACATGGATTTCCCATAAATGGGGAATCTAGGAGATTTTAGGATACCCAGTAAATGGGATAAGAGATTCTAGGAGACTCTGCGATCATAAGAGTATATGTCACAAGTGATCAAAGAACCATTGAAGCATAGTGATACGCCATGTAAGTGAAACGCATAGAACATGTAGTACCCGATGCTCCCTAAGGATAACATCTCAAGAAGGGATTCATATAGTACCAATCCGTGTGACCAACGTGACAGTACAAGTAATTTAATGCAGAAAATAATTCCAAGCAGGATATGAAATGATCAGAGAATGTACTCGTCTGGTATCTGAGTGTCCAATATAAAAGTACTGTCCGAGGAGTGGTGTCTGGCTCCTAATCAGAATAACACAAGTCACAACAAGTCCAGAATGGTAAAATGAGACACTACAATACATTCTACATGAATCTAGGTCAAACTAGGCCAAAGTCAACTCTTGGTCAACTCTGGTCAATCCTAGAAGTCAAACTAGGTCAACTATGGTCAAACTAGGTCAAACAAGTCTAGACTAGGTCGAACTAGTCTATACTAGTCTACATTGGCCTATACTAGGCCACTCAACCTACACTAGCTAGTACACAACACTACTAGGCTATCTATACCAACTACACATGATATTATCTATATCTAAAATAATACACATATATATAGTTTATATAGTCTAGCTTAGGAATACATGTAATAACATATATGCTCCTATGAGAAACATACATACATTATATATCAAATATATATATATAGATACACACACATATATATATAGGATATCTATATATATATATACATCACACTTTATATATATATACACATATAGGAAATAGGAACATGTGTGTAGGTGTGTGTATAACATGGAGTACCACATACATGCAAATGTGTGTGTGTGTATATTGTAATAGGGAGTGAATAGTGTCATGTGAGAAAGTGGCATGGTAGTAAAGTGTGGGGACTGTCATGAGGATAGTGTGATGCATGTGAATGTCACATGAATGTATGTTAACTTGTGTGTGTGATGATAGAGTGAAGTGAGGCATGAAAACAGTGAGTAAATAATAAGGAAATCAGGAATTAAAACAGTGAAGAGGGAATCAACATTGCATAAAAACAGTGAGTTATAGAAAAATAATGAAGAAAGGAATGGAAATCAATTCCAGTTCAGTCCAAACATTTCCCAGGTTAATACATTAAAAAAACACATATTTCAGTTCACAATTTTTAGTTTTTCAATCCATTCTTCATTCCCAGATTTATGAGCCCAATCACAACCAATTAACCCCAAAATCGACACACATCTAGGATTCATATAGGTGTACATATTTAACGTTTAAAACCAAACTAATTAACAATTAAAATTGGTTAAAACAGCTGACAAAATTCGATTCCCAAAACTGGAAATCCACACAGAAAATCACATGTATCAGTTATTTTGGGTAAATGAGAATTCGACCAATCAAAACGAGCTAAAGTGTAAAAACAGAGGTTGGTAATGAATATACCCATAGTGTACGTGTCCAACAGTGTCATTGTGTCCAAGCACGAGGACACAATGTGTCAAAACAAATTAAAACACAAAACGGTACAAATACTGTGCCATTCCTTGTGCACGTGTTCACAGGGTTCGTGTACACGACACGACACGACACAAACCACGTGGTCGTGTCCAAGTATCGACTAGGTCTAGGTCTAGGGCTAGGGCACCCTGACATGTATCCACGATATGCGTGCGTGCGATACGACACGCGTATCAGTGCTCTAAATCAAATGAACCCGGTCCAGTGCAAATGCAATGCACGTGCTCGTGCGTGTCCGACACGACACGTGGGGGTCTGAGACTCGACACACATCGTGTCCGTAACGAGGACGACCCGTGTGTCAAGTGTCGTATGTCGACGTGACGTGTCCTGAGAGTTGTGGCCCCCGAACAGCAGGGGATCAAACCTGTGCGCGTGCGCGTGTGTACCGCGTGTCCACACGCCTGTGTCGACTCGACACGACACGAAAGTGTGCTCAGTGCAATAGAAACATGTAAGAGATATCAATACCTAACTTCCTATTCAAAAACAATTCACAAAATTAAACAAAATGCCCTTTGAGGTATTTCGTCGAACACATTCAAGTACACGCCGATACGTGTCCGAACCGGACATGAAACCTATAAAACTCGACACGAAACCAATGCAACCACCTAGGGGACTCCTAGGGCTTCCTAAATGTATAAAGAAATCAAAATTTCACTTTGTATTGAAGAAGTTACCTATAGATAAACTTTCTAGAAAATCCCCCTTTGTTGAGCTCATCTCCTTGATATCCTAATCCAACAAATCAATATCAAACTGAAATAAAACTCCAATAACATCAAGTATAGGTATATTAAACCTAATGGAAGATATTTGAATGAAAAAGGACATGAAATAGAATTTCTATGGATTAAATAAGTAGGAACAAGCCTCTTTCTAAACTTGATCTTTCCTAAAGAGGCAACCCTAAAACTAAGAGAGTATTTATAGAGTGGGGTTCCCAATGAGGATATGGTGGCCGGCCACATAAGTCTAGGGCTAGGGTTTTGTAATTTTTTGGGCTTTGGGCCAATCTACAAGGCTATGAGTTAAGTTGATTTATCAATGGTTCTAAATCATAAATCATGACTTATGACTTTCTAATTCCTATTGCTAACTAGAGTCTATTGACCAAACTAAGGGTTAGCTTAGGCTAGACTAGAGTCATATAACCTAACCAAGTCCATACTAACTAGGGTTAGCTTCTAGGTTGGTCTACAAGGGTCAAAACTAGTCAAAGTCAACCTAGTCAACCCTCATCCAAACAATTCTAAAATAATTCCTAAAAATTCCCATAAATTCAAATAAACTCTAATAAATTCAAATTACCCCAAAATGTCAAAAATACCCTCAATCTAGAAATATGGTAGTGACAAATCTACCCTCCTTAAAAGAATTTTGTCCTCGAAATTGAAAGGCGAAATATAACTGATGAGAAGGATAGAAAGTATACCTCACGGTCCAAAAAGATATGGGTAGCGCTCGCGCATCTCATCCTCCCGCTCCCAGGTAGACTCTCCTGGAGAATGATGCCTCCATACGACACGTACCAAAGGTATCACCTGGTTCCTCAGAACCTTCTTCCGTCGATCCAGAATCTCCACTGGCTGCTCTGGATAGCTGAGAGAAGGCCCAACCTCAATATCTGAATGATCGAGCACATGGCTAGGGTCATCCATGTACCATCTCAACTGTGATACATGGATTACGTTGTGGACCCCCACTAGCACAGGTGGTAAGTCTAGCCTGTATGCCACGTTACCGACTCTTCCGCTGATAACGAAAGGACCGATGAAGCGCGGGCTAAGCTTTCCGCCTCCACCAAAACGTATCGTACCACGAGTCGAAGATATTCTCAAGAAAACCTGGTCTCCGACCTAATTGCAAGCAAGGTCTCAATTAATTATAATAAACAAACATGATCAAAAAATCACAAACAAACAAACCTGAATCTAATCCTACTCTAGTCTGTACCTCAAACTCCAACGGCCTCCGGTGGCTATCGGTCCAGTGTCGATGTCTGTCCTGCGCCATGCGAAGTCTGTCCCTGATGATCTTTATCTTCTCGGCTGTGTCAACAACCATCTCTGGCCCCAATAAAGCTCGCTCACTAACATCATCCCAAGATAAGGGTGTACGACACCTACGCCCGTACATAGCCTCGAAAGGTGACATCTCAATGCTGGCCTAGAAACTATTATTGTAAGCAAACTCCACCAAATGAAGATGATCCTCCCAGGAACTTCCAAAGTCCAGGACGCACGTCCGCAGCATATCCTCAAGTGTCTGAATAGTCCGTTCTGATTGTCCGTCCGTCTGGGGGTGGTATGCAGTACTAAACTTGAGCTGAGTGTCCAAGCTGGTCTGTAGACTCCTTCAGAAATGGGAAGTAAAGCGACTATCCCGATCTGAGACGATGCTGACCGGAACCCCGTGAATCCTGACTATCTGCCACATGTACATCTCCTCCAGCCTCTCTGTAGACGTACCCACCTTGAATGGCAAGAAGTGGGCCGATTTGGTCAACCAGTCAACGATGACCCAAATCGTGTCTTTTTCTCCTGGAGTACGCGACAATCCTGATACGAAGTCCATAGTAATATGCTACCATTTCCACTCGGGAATGGGCAGCGGCTGCAATAATCCGCCGGGCCTCTGCCTCTCTGCCTTGACCTGCTGACAGACCAAGCACCTAGCCACAAAGTGAGCCACCTGTCGCTTCATCCCGGACCACCAAACATGCTCCCTCAGATCTCGGTACATATTGTTGGCACCCGGGTGTATAGATTACTGAGATCTGTGGGCCTCCTACATAACCTGCTCCTTGAGATCTCCGCTGGGCACACATAACCTGGAACCGTGCCTCAAGGCACCATCCTCTGCAAGAGAAAACTCGCCCTCCAGTAATCCTGCTCGAACCTGCTCTCGAAGACACCGCAGAGCAACGTTCTCAAACTGAGCCGACTTGATCCTCTCCACCAAGTCTGACTAAATCTGCATGCCCCACATCTGCATCTACACTCCGGGCACGATCACCTCAATCCCAAGGCTCTCCAAGTCTGCAAGCAAATGCCGATCCATGGTCAAATACATGGCTGTCGGATACCTACTCAAGGCATCGACAACCACGTTGGCCTTCCCTGGGTGATACTGAAGTAGGATGTCAAAATCCTTCATCAACTCTAGCCATCTGTACTATCTCATGTTCAACTCCTTCTGAGTGAACACATACTTTAAGCTCTTGTGATCTGTGAGGATCCCCACCCTCTCACCATACAGATAATGCTTCCACAACTTCAGAGCAAAAATTACTGCTGCCAGCTCCAGGTCGTAGGTAGGGTAGTTCTTCTCATGGGGACATAATTGACTGGAAGCATAGGCAATCACCTTCCCATGCTGCTGCAATACACAACCCAGCCCCTTCCCTGAAGCATCACTGTAAATAGTGAAACCACCTGATCCTGAAGGAAATGTTAGAATCAGAGCTGTCGTAAGCCGCTTCTTCAACTCATCAAAAGCTGCCTGACACTCCTCTGACCAAACGAACTCAGCATCCTTCCGGGTCAGCCGAGTCAACGGCTCTGCAACCCGAAAGAAATCCTGCACAAATCTTCGATAATATCCTGCCATCCCCAGGAAACTCCTGATCTCTGCAACTGAAGTCGGCGCTGCCTATGCCTCAAATGCTACAATCTTCTTGGGGTCAACTGAGATACCATCTTCGGTCACCACATGCCCCAAGAAGTCCATCCGGTCCAGGAAGAACTCACACTTGGAGAGCTTCCCGTAAAGCTGCTCCTTCCTGAGAGTCTCCAGCACTATCCTCAAATGCTCCTCGTGCTCCTCCACAGTCTTGGAATATACCAAGATATCGTCAATGAACACCACCACAAACTGATCCAGGTACTAGTGGAACACCTTGTTCATAAGGTTCATAAATACTGTTGGTGCATTGGTTAGCCCAAACGGCATAATCAAAAACTCAAACTGCCCGTACCGCGTCCTGAAAGCAGTCTTGGGAATATCCTCCCCCTTCACCTTCACCTGGTGATATCCCGACCTCAGATCAATCTTGGAAAATAACCGAGCTTCGCTCAACTGGTCAAAAAGATCGTCGATCTGCGGCAGTGGGTATTTGTTCTTGATCGTGAGGTTGTTGAGTGCTCTGTAGTCAATACACATCCGTACTGACCCATCCTTCTTTGGCACAAACAACACTGGTGCACCCCATGGCGACGAACTCGAGCGGATGAAGCCCTTGTCCTGTAGCTCATACACCTGCTTCTTTAGCTCTACCAGCTCACTGTTGTTCACCCGATAGACATGCTGAGAGATGGGTTCCGCTCCTGGAACCAAGTCTATCGAGAACTCTATGTCTCTGTCTGGTGGCAATCTCGGCAATTCCTCTGGGAAAACATCCATATACTCTGCTATCAAGGGGTGTGGAATCGCCTACTCCTCGATCGAGACTCCACAGAAGACTCCGCTGCTCTACTCTGCCTGACGTCTGGAGTACTCGAACTCTGGATTCCCCGACGCTTTGAAGAGAACTCTACCCCCTCTGCAATCAATGCTGGCATGGTGCCTGCTCAACCAATCCATGCCTAGTACTATATCGTAGTTCGGCAATTGCATTACGAGCAGGCTCACCTCCAACTCACGGCCTCCCAAAACTACTCTCCGACCCTTACAAACATCACTCACGAAGATAATGCCACCCCCGATTGTGATCTTGTAAGTCCTAGGCAACGATTCAGCTATGATACCATGTCTAATCACAAAAGATACTGATATGAAGCTATACGAAGCACCAGAATCGAATAATGCATAAGCTGGACTGGAGTCGAGAAGAATCGAACCTGCGATCAGCCCTCCTATCACCTCTGCATCTCCAGCTGCCATGGCGAAAGCTCGCCCCTGCTGGCCTTTCCTGGCCTGCTACTGGTGCTGGACGAACCTTTGCTGCTATGTCGGCAGGGCTGGTCCCCTCTGCTGGCCTGCTGGAGCTCTGACTGCTGCCCCCTGAGCTGCTCGTCCCATGCGGCACTCTCTCATCTGGTGGTCTGCTGAGCCACACACCAGACACTGGCTCAGCCTCTTCCGGCACTCATTGAAGACATGCCCAGGCTTCTTGCAGTAGGCACAAGTAACACCCTGTCTCTGATCCTGCTGGTGCTGTCTCGACTGCTGCTGCTGGTGAACTGGCCTCTGCTGGATCGGCTGCGACTGAAACTGCCTCGGCTGCTGGTGCTGAAAGTGGAGCCTCTTGGCCTGGTCCCCGCTGCTGCTGCCCCGAACTGGTCTCGCCCCCTCTTGAGCCTAAGCTCAAGATCATCCTATGCCAACAAGGCTTCCGTCAAGATCTCCTCGAATGTGGCATCCCTGTTGCCCTTGGTCAGGGACTTGACCGTCTTGACCAGACCCTTCCGAAACCTCTGGGCCTTCGTCGTCTCGCTCAAGCCCTCTACAAACCTAACGAGGCAGCCAAACTCCCCGGCGTACTCCTCCACTGAAAGGCTCCCTGGACTAGGCTCTCGAACTGCGACTCCAAGGCTCTGAGTGCTGAATCTGGAAAGAACTTCTTCTTGAAGAAGCCCTTGAACTCCTCCCAAGTCTGCCCAGCTACCCGCCCTGGGGTCTGACTGATACCAGGTGCGAGCAAGATCTCGCATCCGGCTAGCTGCGGCCTCAATCTGCAGATCTGCTGATATCCGGGCCAGGCAGAAGATCTCCTCTATATGCTCGATCCACTCATCAGCATATAGTATCCCCTCTGTCCCCAGAAAGCCTCTAGGGCTCATCTTTTAGAACTGCTCTATCCCCGGTGTCCTCGGCTGCTGAACCACTGGTCGAGCTGCAACCGTCGTAAGGGCCAACTCCATACCCCAGTCCTGTCGAGCCTGCTGCCGATCCATGAACTGCTGGAAGTACGCGAACATCTGCGCTGCATCCACGTATCCTGTAGGCGCTGGCTGCTAGAAGGGATCCTCTGCGATGACTGGGTCCTGCCTCCGAGCCGGTGGAAGCATACCCCCTGCTGCTGCTGCCGTGGTCTCAATACGAGCAGAGGTGGCAGGAGCTGCAGTCCCTTGGCCCTGCTATACTGGCTGAGAGGTAGCAGTCCCCTCTATAGCATCCCCATGAATGGTACGCTGCGAACGAGTTTCTACCATCCTGAAGATAGACAAACAAGAGTATCAATTTCTGAAAAAGAAGCGATATAACAAAGGCAGACAATTATAATTCAAAGGATCAACTGACAATAAGGATTTAGATGGCAAAAAAAGAATTTTTTTTCCTAAAGTGATTGAGTACCTTGAAATTAATGTCCTATATCCTACTGCAGACTGTAGTGATACTCTAATTCGAATACCACTACACTTCTAGTCTAGACCTGCATGGGCCACCACTAAAAATGTGTCACGACCCGCACCCTAGAGTAAGGGCACAAACGTGGCTACGTCCAGCCTACGCCGCAGTGTCGGCGGTAGAACGCTGTCCTAGGTTAACATACATCTAACAATATAACTCTAAACAGTTCATACTCCCCGAATAGGGGTGACATAGCAGTAAATAAACTCAATCACAACTAAGGAAGAGATAGCACGATATGATATAGAACTCAAAGAAATGCAGATAATAAAGTAGTCTAAGATAATATCCCAGCAAATATCCAGAGTACAAAACTCAGCTACTGATTATATGAAAGAATATATACGACTCAAATCTCTGAACAGAAGTAAAGCCTAGCTAAACAGTATCATGACAACATAAAATAAGATAAACCTAACTAAACTAGTCTAGGCAATGTGGGTGATGTCCTCAGCTAGAGCTGAGTCCTCCTGAGAGTCCAGCTCGCAAGTATCGTCTAGGGCTACCCCGTAGAAGGTATCCACACAGGCCTCCTCCTCGTCCTCTGTAATATTTTCAATAGGTCCAGTCAGGACAGGAGCGAGTACAGTACATCTCAACAGTTCATAGCAAGTTAGAAAATATAATCATGCAGTAAAGTAAGATACAAGTACTGAAAGAAGTGCAGTATATAAACAGAGAGAGAACTGTAATAGAAATATCTACTATAAATAGAGACTAACAGTGGCTAGTGAGTCAGAGTACAATATAGACATGTAAATGGCATAGGAGATTCTGATGCTACACTATGGAAATATTCTGATGCTACACTACTTGGATAGTATTCACATGTCTAATTCTACTCCCCCGTACCCCCAATCAATACACAAGGATCCAACCAGGTTATGTTATGATTCCATGCAAAGGCTCCCGAAGGGTGATACATGGATGTCCCATAAATGGGGATTCTAGGAGATTCTAGGATATCCAGTAAATAGGATAAGAGATTTTAGGAGACTCTCTGATCATAAGAGTATATGTCACAAGTGATCAAAGAACCAGTGAAGCATAGTGATACGCTATGTAAGTAAAACGCACAGAACATGTAGTACCCGATGCTCCCTAAGGATAACATCTCAAGAAGGGATCCATATAGTACCAATCCGTGTGACCAACGTGACAGTACAAGTAAAGTAATTTAATACAGGAAATAATTCTAAGCAGGATATGAAATGATCAGAGAATGTACTCGCCTGGTATCTGAGTGTCCAATATGAAAGTACTGTCCGATGAGTGGTGTCTGGCTCCTAATCAGAACAACACAAGTCACAACAAGTCCAGAATGGTAAAATGAGACACTACAATGTATTCTACATGAATCTAGGTCAAACTAGGCCAAAGTCAACTCTTGGTCAACTCTGGTCAACCCTAGAAGTCAAACTAGGTCAACTATGGTCAAACTAGGTCAAACAAGTCTAGACTAGGTCAAACTAGTCTATACTAGTCTACATTGGCCTATACTAGGCCACTCAACCTACACTAGCTAGTACACAACACTACTAGGTTATCTAGACCAACTACACATGATATTATCTATATCTAAAACAATACACATATATATATTTTATATAGTCTAGCTTAGGAATACATGTAATAACATATATGCTCATATGAGAAACATACATACATTATATATTAAATATATATATAGATACACACACATATATATAGGATATATATATATATATATATATATATATATATATTTAATATATATATATATATATATATATATATATATATATATATACATCACACTTTATATATATATACACATATAGGAAATAGGAACATGTGTGTAGGTGTGTGTATAACATGGAGTACCACATACATGCAAATGTGTGTGTGTGTATATATGGTAATAAGGAGTGAATAGTGTCATGTAAGAAAGTGGCATGGTAGTGAAGTGTGGGGACTGTCATGAGGATAGTGTGATACATGTGAATGTCACATGAATGTATGTTAACTTGTGTGTGCGACGATAGAGTGAAGTGAGGCATGAAAACAGTGAGTAAATAATGAGGAAACCTGGAATTAAAACAGTGAAGAGGGAATCAACATTGCATCAACAGTGAGTTATAGAAAAACAGTAAAGAAAGGAATGGAAATCAATTCCAGTTCAGTCCAAAAATTTCCCAAGTTAATATATTAAAAAAAACACATATTTCAGTTCACAATTTTCAGTTTTTTAATCCATTCTTCATTCCCAGATTTATGAGCCCAATCACAACCAATTAACCCCAAAATCGACACACAGCTAGGATTCATATAGGTGTACATATTTAAG